>WSXT02171495.1:0-39237 GCA_011762715.2 Neuroterus valhalla | reverse complement strand
AACGACCGTCATTTTTAACATCTTCTGCTCTATTGGAACAGATAAGAAACAGCATGATGATAATCATATAAACGTTTCATCACCACCATTAACAAGTTGTTTGGTCAGTGACGTAAATAATCCTTTCAGTGGTTCTTTCCTTGGAATCATTAAAAATTAACAGGGAGAAACCTGACAGATGTTGACTCTTTGTTAGATGAAGTCTCGTTTCATCACAATAGAGATAAAAAATTCTGAAAATATTCTACAAAAGATGCAGAATCACCTTTGGGTTATTGCTCTGAATGAAAATGGTATATCGTGCGGAGTTATGTTACTTATAGTTTCATGAATACATCATTCGTATCATCAGAGATGTCTTCTCGTAACTTTGTAGAATTGAATTTGTTCTCTTCACACTGAGTGTTGTGAGGAAATTTCATACATTCTTATCTTTACTAATGAACGATCATTTGCAATTACCTCAATCTATAGAATTCATCTCTCGAAATTCCAACACTAATTTACTCTCGTATTATTTATCAGTTTTTTCATGTTAATTCTTTCTTGAAGAGCTGCTGTGTAAGTTCTCCTGAAAATTTCTAATGATACCAATTCTGAAAAACATTTCTCGCCTCAGTGAGCTCGTCCACTATTATCTTAATTTTAACGGTCTCTTTGTAAAGTCCTCGATGTAGTTTCTCTACAAGTATTTACATTTTGAAGTCAAACTAAAATCTAGTATCTCAACAGATTGGAGATGTACATTTTCGGGAAGAAATTCCAATTCAAAAGTAGAAAAAATCGATAATGTATTAAGTTTAGCATTCGATGTCGTAGTGATAGAAACCATTCTCAAGCTAGAATAAGTAACGACCAGCTACTACAAAGGAAATTCCTTATCTTATGAAAGTTGGTTTAAACAGAGATGGAGGACTCTTAAAATAAACATAACTAAAATCTAATTTTTTACGAAAGAAATGATGAAAATGTTACGTATATTCTTCCGGCGGCTTGGGATTATTTCCTCTCAAGGTCAAACCTTTGATGAAAACTACCTCGTGAATGACTTTATGAAACGTTTCTTGATCGATCACTCAACGATTGATACTAATCTCTTATCCAGTGATGAACCTGCCTAAGATGATGCTTTCTTTTACTTTTTTATTTCGGGGTGGACTACTCTCAACACTTTCCGGGGCGCCTTTCGGCAGAGGGTCAGTTTCTCGGCTGTTCATGCTTGAGTAATTCTGTCCCTCCCCCTGAGCCTCGCACAACACAGCACGACAGCCCATCAGCCTTGAAAAGGCAGTACCGTAATGCGTAGTATAGAAGTTGTTTACTTGGATACTTGCGACGCACCTATTCACACACCGGTTCAGAGAATATGCATACGCTTCAAATCTGGTTTGAACTGAATTTCTAATTGATATCGTCAGAGGACCACAACCCCCGATACTGGCCCCCCGGTAAGCGGTGAGTGGAATCTTGATTGAAATAGTTGAACTTCCTCTTCATTTCATACTGCCTGTTTTACTTCATATACGTAATTATTCGCTACAGCTTGCGATTTTTCCCAATATTTGGAAATAAACACTAACATGCCCTATTCCAAAGATCACTTATCCTCCAGCTCTGACGGATTTCCACCATATCTCTATTCCTAATACGTTAGCCATGTCTTTTGAGAAGATAGTATAACACCAGCTCACTAAGTATCTGGATGAACATAGTCTACTTGATCCATTCCAGTCTGGATTCCGGAAAAAGCATAGTACCACCTCTGTTTCCCTGAAATGTACTTCTGATTTACAAGCTGCGAGGAATAAGAGTTAAGTAACCATTGCTCCATTCTTTTTAAATTCCCTGACAAGCTTGTGCTGCTCAATCATGACCTTCTTATATAAAATTTCGAAACAGTGATGATGATTAAACAGTGATATTTTCTCTGATTGAAATGAAGTAATCAGATGGGTTTCCTTGGGCTTAATACTTTGACCTGAAATGTTTACTACTGGTCTCAAACTAAATCCACAGAAAGCACACGCTATGCTAGTTGGATCTTCCACTCATAATCCTCCTGAAGTTTTGGACTCTCTTTCACACTTGTGCGTAAATCTATTCTGATCCTGTGAATGATCTCGACTTGATATACAACAGGAATCTTCTTTGGGAAAGCATGTTGAACCTATTTCACGCAAAACTTCAAGGATCCTCCATCTCCTTAGTATGAGTAGGAAATCTTTGCCTATAGCTATGCGTATCCATCTTGTTCAAGCGTTAATGCTTCCTCACTCTGATTTTGGATGCTTGTTTTATTATCAGACCTCTGATCACTTTGAGCTCAAACTTGAGTGTACCCTCAATGCCTGTATTCTGTTCATTTATTACTTCTCCAAATATAATAATGAATCCGAGATATACAAATTTTAGAATTTTCTCAAAAACTTGGAATTTCCAATTTTGATTGCACAAAAAATCATGAAAAATTAACTGTGAATTCGATGACTTTCTAAACAAGAACCATATCGGATTGTGCTTTGGCACAATCTTTCAAGGCCGCGAAAGAAAGGACGAGTTCGTTAACCAGCCATTTTTGACCAATGGTTCTGGTTTTATTCATCAAAATCGCTTTTTGAAAAATCAAAAATGCATGTTTCCGCTCAAACTATGCAAGGTGCGAAAAAATGTTACAATCAAAAATTATTTATTTTAAAATACCTATAAATTTGATAGATACCATTTGTTCATAAGATGCATAGTTTTTGTTTAAATCGAGAAAAATGTAACCAAAAATGAAAAGTTTCATTTTTGAGCAAAACTATGTGAGATATGAAAAAAATGAAAGAAACGAAAATTGTTTGCCTTGGGAAGTCTACAAATTCATTGTTGATCATTTTTCGATAGGACAATTCGTTTCTATCGTGATAACAGACTTACAAAAATAAAAAATTCTATCTTCAACCCAAACAATAAGAGACAGGAAAAGATCATTCAGAAAAATTGTTCATCTTATAAAGTTATACAAGTTCTACACGAAATTTTTCCCGATACGGCATATTTTTCTCTTTTTTTTTGATCGTGACAACGCTTTTTAAACAATGAAAAATTTCAATTTCCTAGCCAAACCATGCGAGATGTAAATATCAGTGGTGAGTATTGTAATGTAAACGTGTTTCTCAAGGCCAATAGAGCCTTATGTAAACCTAATATAAAAAATATTTCATCAAAAATGAAAAAAAATGCAATAATCTTCATAGAAGTTGAGGTTTTCAGGAGTTTTGCAATATTTGCGATGATTTGTTCGCATTACACTGTAAACTGAATAAAGCAATTATGAAGCCGAGCGCGTAGCGCGAGGTAAATATAATATCGATCGAGCGAGATCCGAATGACGCGCGCCCCGGGCGCGCTGAAACTTGCGAGCCGCGCGCCCAGCGCGCCACGAGGATGTTCCCGCGCAGCGGGCAGATTTTTTATCATTTGAAAGGTAAAAGAACGATTTTTGTTTAAAAAACCATACTAAAAATATTATTAACAAATTGATTTTGGTATAAACAATGACAATTTTTTAATCGATTTGTAACTTGTTTAACCCCCATGAATTAAGTTCTTAGTATTTTTTACGTATTCTACGTCAAATTTCCAATCGAATAGGATTGATTTCAAAATTGTCAAATTATTATTACTATCGGAAAGAATTTGATGTTTCTAGCGGTGTCGAGGGCGGTACCTCACACCGGCGCGCGCATCACATTGCACGACCGATTTTCTTCTTTGATATCGTTTTTCTCCTAAATATGATGGATTATTATATATTTTTAATTAAATAATCTTATTTATTAGACAAGATTTCTTTTTTAAAAATTCAATAAATACATAAATAATAAGAAGGAGAAAAACATCACTATCGGAAATGTAGATTACTTTATTAGGATGAATAAGATTATTATATAGATTTCTTAATCAAGAGAGACGAGTTAGTTAGAATACAGTTGGAATATTAAACTAAAAGTCTATCCACGAAGACGAATTTATAAAATAATACAGTTTTGGTAGAAAAGAGACGAAATTTCCAGAAGGTAGTTAAAGTTCCTACAAGGTAGTTGAATTCCCAACCTAGGAAGGAAAATCCTGGACAAAAAACTTAATTTTCAATCTTGAAATTTAAATATTCTACCAGATGAGATGAATATTTCCAATTCAGAAGGACAACTTAGATCCGAAATCATGAAATATTTACAAAACAATATTGAATAATTAACAAGAGAGGTAATTATAAAAAACCGATCCGATCCAAATGGACAAATCGTCTATCCATGGAGACGAATTTTGAAAATAATAAATTTTTTTCAACAAAAAAGATGAATTTTCTAGAAGGTTCTCAGCTTCTAGAGTGTGGTTGCAAATTCACCCTGAAACGTTGAACGCTCAACAAAAAAGTTAGTTTTCAACCTTAAACTACAACAAATTACATCCAAAAGGATGAAATATCAACAAAACAGCTTTGAATCATCGACAAAAAAAGTTATAATAAAAAAAAAAACTAATCCAATCGAAATGGACGATCGTCTATCCAAGAAGACAAATTTTGAAAGCAATAAATTTTTCTCAAGAAAAAAAACGAATTCATTAGAAGGTAATTGAAGCTTCTAGAGGATTGTTCGATTTCCAACCTGTACAGGTAAATCCACAACGAAAAAGTTAGTTTTTACGTTAAAATATAAATTTTCTACCAGAGAAGATAAAAATTTCCAAATCAATCTTTTCTTGTAGAGAATTTATATTTCAATATCAAAAACTAACTTCTTCGTTGAGGATTTAACTGTACAGGCTGGATATCCAATCACCCTCTAGAAGTTTTAATAACCTTCTAGCAAAGTCGTCTTTTTTCTTGAGAGAAATCTATAACTTTCGAAGTTTTTCTTCGTGGATAGATGATTTGTCCATTTGGATTAGATTAGTTTTTTTAATTGCAACTTTTTTTTGTTAATGATTCAATGCTGTTTTGTAAATATTTCATCCTTTTATCTCTTTTCTTCCAAAAAAAGATTATTTTATAAATTCGTCTTCATGAATAGATTTTCAGTTTGATATTCCAACTGTTTTCTAACAAACTTGTCTCTCCTGATTAGGAAATTTATATAATAATCCCAAAGAAGTGATCTACATTTTCAATAATGATGTTTTTTTCCTTCTTATTATTCATTTATTTCTTGAATTTTTGATAAAGTTATCTTGTCTAAGAAATAAGATTGTTTAATTAAAAATATATGATAACAGGGTGCACAGCGTAAAATGAGATCAAAAAAGAGTAAATAGGGTGATTCTTCCACGAAAAAGGGGAAAAAAGGGGAAAAGTTGAAATATTTATTTTCACAAGTATGAATGGAGAAAACAATTTTTTGAAAAGAAATTCGTTTAAATTCTGTTTAATTTATTTGCCCTGGGGGGTCCATTGCTGAATTTTCCCACTTTCATTTTTCCTTTTCCGATGTTCACGGCGATTGTCTTTGAGTTTTGGATTTTTTTAACAATGAAAACAGGAAACGTCCAAAGTCAGTTTGAAAATAGTTAAGAAGTTGCATAGTCGACCACTTGAATTCGGTTTCCTCCCATTTTGCTCAAATTTATGACAAATTTTGTTATTTTCTAAATTTTAATATTCGATTCGGTTTCAATCTCATTTAAATTTTTCGATTATGAAACAGTTTCATCCAGATTATCTCGAATTTTCCTCAATCATTTATGTATTCTTCTGATCAGTCCATTTTTACCTGGAAGTATCGCAAATATAACCGAATTATTGTGAATGCATCAGTTACTTCTAGTCGATTTCAGTCACTTTTTGATTTAGAAACTAGTTAATTTTCATCACTTCTTTGGTGCAGTTAACTCCTTTCAAGCAGAGGACGATTCCGGGGGATGCCTTTCAATGTTTAGAAATAAGTGAAAACCCTCAAGATCAATTAAAAAGCTTAAAAACTTGTGAAATACCTTGGAATCTTTTTAAACCTCTTTACACTTCCAGAAGTTCCATTAGGGATTCTAGATTCACAGGCCATGAAATCTTGGATATTCTTGAAAATCTCTTAAATAATTCTGGAATCTTTCAGAATACTCTGAGACTCCTATTATTTTTGTTGAACCCTTTGGAATTTTAGAAATTTCCACGAAACATTCTAAAATGTTTTAAACACCATTGCAAACGCTAAGAATTTTCAAAAATCCTTCAGAATCTCCTTAAATTGATTTTAATTCATAAACATTCTGCGAAAGTCTTCGGAATTTCTTTCATTTCTCCAAGTTTTCTTACATTTCTTCAAGGTCTTCAAAATTTTGTTGAAGCTCCTGAAAATCTTCCTAAATCCTTCGAAATTTCATCGAATTCCTTGCAATCTTTCAAATTGGTCCACAATATTTCTAAATCTTCCAAATTCCTCAAAATCTGTTGAAATCATGAAAATTTGGAAAATCCTTTAGCATATCTTGAAATGAATGAAGTTTTGTGAAATTTAAGAAATCATTAAAATCTAATTAAGAAATCATAGAAATCTAAATTGAGAGACAGTATAAATCATGCAATAATATCAAAAATTGTATTTTATTTTTTAATATGAACTACGAACAAAAAATTTCTTAACCGGATTTCTATGCATTCAGGGTGTATACAAATAATCGGGGTCAAATAAAGTCTGAATAATCAACAGCGACCGGAATCATGTTTCGAATATATTGTAATTAGGTTTTTGTTCCTATAACCAAGAAAAACTACCAGTTAATCTCCTTGTTTCGATTTCAGTTATTGATACATCAAGTTTCAGGTTATTATATAGTGATTCGGAAACATTCAATAAAAATACAAATTTAGAGGTTAAGAATGGTTTTTGTCATTTTTATCACAACTTTTTGGCAACACTCGATATTCATTCTGTAAATCTAACATGATATTTTATCATTCGAAATGATATATGGTTTCTTCTCAGAAAAACTGTTTGAAAATGAACACGAAACCTCCTCATACTAACTCAACTTCACATAGTTTTTCAAAAATAGGTACTATGTCGTCTTCTCATGTCATTTAATACATAGGGAGCAACCGTATTAGATAATATCAATTATCATTATTGATAGAGAAATAATGCACTGGCGTGAGGCAGTGAGGGAAGGACGCTCCTTATATGCTAAACATGAGGAAATAGAGTAGAAGGGTTGGTGGCGATTTCAACTACCGGCGTTTCGTTCCGGATTCGCCCGTGAGGAACTCGTCAGTGTGGCTGACCACGAGCGAATCCTGCCACAGACGCCTTGGGTGAGACCGATGTGCGGTCAACTATCCGCCCACTAGCCGAGTCGATTGCTGCTCGACTCGGATGATCGGAATACGTGGTGCTCCAACAGACCCGATCTGGACGGTTGGCCAAGAAAAGAGAAACAATGATTTCAATGAATAAAATAGAAGGGTACGACCTGTTTAGTGCTGATTCAAGCAGGTGATCCGTCTGCCTGCAAGAGCAGTCCGAAATGGAGAGACAACCACTGTCCACTTGTAGGCGCAACGAGGAAACACTGGCCCGCGCAAGGGCTTAGGAGCAACTGACTGCGGGAGAGACGCGAGCGTCAGCCCCGAGGTGGGACCGGCTTCCCCGCTCCCAACATCCGATGCAAGGAGAACTCAAACTAAAAGGGATATGTGAAAGACACAAAATATTGTGACACTGCAGTCGCGCATCGAATCCAAACTCGACTCCAACAAAAGCCAGAAACAGCAAATAATTACAAACATCTCGCCCGCCTCGTTCTGCTAACGAAATAATGAAACTCACGAATCTGTGACATGACGAAATGATGTACAATACTCGTCTCTGCCCGCCATGGAACCTAGAGTTGAACGGAGATACATCAGATCAAAAAAACGCAGAATGTCCCCTAGGAAAGAGTACAGCAAGCGATTGGAAAAAAAACTTCCGCCGCCCGCCGTGGACGAATAAATCTTGAAACGGGACATACGACATGCCACGACTTCTCCCTGCAGGAGATACCGATTCACAGAGGAATCAATGCAATCCGAAATATCACCAACATGTCACGAGCGATAATATGATCCAAAAACTATTCTTAGTTCGTAAGACTATTTGTCTGAATAGACCGCTTGAATACCGATACCAGCATCTTAGAATCAAGAGCCCATGAACATGGATCCGACAACATCATGTTCCGATCGGGGTTCATGATGTCAACCAAGCCGAAAGCCCGGCACAGAACTACGCCGCCAACGAACTGCCAAAGCTACACATCTCAGAAAGGAACCAACACCAAGAATCTGCTGCGAATAAGTCATCGAGTCCACAAGACTCCTCCCGCATGCAAGTCAGTGAATGTTATCTGAATCAACAGCAGAACCGAACCAGTGATATCCGTAATCAAGGAAGTTTGAAACTCTAGCGAATAGAACTGGTGAGGTACTGTGCGGAATACATTTATGATGAAAAAACACTAGGAATTACGTAACGGGTTCACAAGAAGATGATCGGCAACAGAATCACAAAAGAAACACATCCACACCATCGCGCCCGAGTTGTAGGCTCAAGCGCGAAAGAAAGACATGCTCTTCCCAGTAGTGTATCACCAGAGATTGCAAAGAGAACATGCTGAGCGCTATTAAGGAATGCCCATTAATTACGCATAAGGTAGTGGAAAAGCCGCTTGCACATCACCGTACTTGAGTTGTGAATTCAAATAACAATTGGAAACGGAATCGGAGGCCAATAGAAGGTATCACTGAGATGATGTAAGTAGAACAAGCGTCTTGGTCTGACGACATCTCCTTTATTCAGAAAATTCGGAAGAAGATTATAAATGTGTCAGTTTTGATTTGTCAGACGATACTCGCACGGACGCGCGGAGTTATTCTAATAGCATGTGAAAACTCAAAATGCCCGACTAGAGGCGTAGGCGACGAAGAGAGAGAACACCGGCACTGAGAGTGACAACACCTCTGGCGAGCTTATGTTGAGAAAAGAGGAAAAAGGGGGGTCCCTGATTGTATAAGCATCCCATGAAGGAAAAACACTGTGCGTAGTCCTGATTGCGACCCGGGAGACTGTTCCGTTACAGAAGCAATGTCAGCGTCCGTTAGTTCCCGCACCTCAAGCAAGGTCCCCTCTGTAAAATCTACCTCGCACGATCCACCATGAGGCTATATATTCTATATATTCTGTGCAATACAGAATTTGGCAATAGACTGTAGTGGGTGCATTGATAATGCTACAGAATAGTATCCTCAAGAAAACATTAGAAGTATTTGGCTGCTACTGCAGGAGAAAAGTCTGGGGATGCCGTTTAGGTGAAGAAATAAGCGTGGCAATCAACGAGAGTAATAAGCGTTTTCAAGAGTGTGGAAGATTATTATTCTTACTGATAAGGAACGGACTAGAGTAGCAAGTGAATATAGTGATGAAAAGAGGAAAACGATAAACCAGCAAAGGCTGCGAGGACAGATCAGAGGGAAGGAGATGCAAAATGCCAAATGATTTTGAAGAGAGTAAGAAACCATTTCGGGGATGGGTTTAGAGAACTAGGGAAAGAAATACAATTACTGAAGCATTCGGGATAAGAAGTACTGATGGTAAAATGGTATGGGATTCAGACTAAGTTGAAGACAGCATAAGGGGTGCCTGCAAGAAACTGTATAAAGACAAGGCCATTAAGCGCAACAAGCATGACACAAAAGGAAACGCCAGACCATTACGATGTAGGTAGCGGAAGCAGAATCAGTTTCGACGGAATAATTTGTGTAATCGAAAAAAACTAAAGAGTGGTAAGACAAACTTGTCTGCGCAGCCGCATGAAGTCACGACTGTGTGTGTTGTGAACAGTGGAGCTCCGAATGATTGGAGAAAGACAATCGTTATCCCAGTCGACAAGAGAGAGGGTGATCAAGACTGAACGCACCAACATACCGATCAATTAGGCCATGAGGAGAACAAACAAAACGATCTTGAAAATTCAATGCAGATTCATGTCAAAAAGACAGTGAAACGTCCACGGAAAAAGTGAGCAATGAGTGGGCTCCTAATTAATGTGGTTCAGAAGAAATACTGTAAGGCAAGGGAAAAAGACGTCCGCTGATATGGTTCGCCCATGCTGAGAAAGTGGATGAAGAATGACTAGCAAGACAAGAGTATTTATGTGCAGATCTAAGAATGAATGGATAGAATATTAAAGTGTCGGGAAACTGATGTCAGTGGAATTTTGACGCTCAGGCTTGTATTGCCGCTCGAGCGTATGTGGCTGCTCGGGCGTATGTTGCCGCTCGGGCGTGTGTTGCCGCTCGGGCGTGTGTTTCCGCTCGGGCGAGTGTTGCCGCTCGGACTTGTGTTGCCGCTCAGGCATGTTTTGTCACTCGGGCGTGTATTGCCGTAAATATGGGGATGAATGGAGAAATGGAATGCATGAACAAATGACAATAAATTGACTCCGTTCCCAAGTAAGCGTCACGGAATAGCTGCGACGAGACAGCAAGACAAACAAGAAACATTCGACACAACCAAAAAATGTAAGACAGTCATTGAAGGTTTTTTTGGCAAGAAGCTAGTCTGTTCTGCCTGAGCCTGTTTCGAAGCCCTCGCAATGTTTCGGAGAACCACATGATCAGTAAGTGAGGTTGTCATGCTGGAGAGCCCGTCTCGAACCTTCGCGATGTTGCGGCGAACCACACTGTCGGTACGTGAGGTTGTCATACTTGAGAGCCCGTCTCGAAGCCTCCGCGATGTCGCGGTGAACCACACAGTCAATACGTGAGGTTGTCATATTAGAGACCCTGTCTCGAAGCCTTCGCAATGTTGCGGTGAACCGCAGTCAAAACGTGAGGTTGTCATACTTGAGAGCACGTCTCGAAGCCTTCGCGATGATGCGGATAACACAAGGTCAATACGTAAGTCTGTCGTGTCTGAGAGCCTGTCTCGAAGCCTTCGCAATGATGCGGATAATCCAAAGTCAGTATACTTGTCGTGCCTGAGAGCCTGTCTCAAGGCTTTTGCAACGTTTCGAAATTCAAAATAGTTAAATGAGACAAGAGTTCTCAAGACTTGAGGATGTAAGAATGAGAATCAAAACTTCTACGACCCGAAATTGGAGAAATTCTTCTCGAAAATTGACAAAATCCGAGACAGTCAAAATTGAACAACCCAAGATTGAAACTCAAGAATAATGACAACCCCAAGTTACGGTTAAACAAACCAGGATAAAACTTGAGATTATAGAACGATTGCAAATCAAAAGCCCTCGAAAACTCAATGAAAGTAAATTTAAAAAATGTCAAAAATTATAGAACATTCAGACTAAAGTTCATGAAGAGGACAATAAGCATTCATCCCGTTTCAACCCGAAACTGTGCAAGTTTGAATAGGAAACCGTCAAAGATGAAAACTTAAATGATAAAATATGAACATATATAATTTTGCGATAATATTTGAAGAAGCTTCCACTTGAAGCCGTCCAAACGTTGATAATTCCGGATTCAAGGTTTTGAATGCATGCCCTGAATCCTGGATTAAAGAACTCTGAGTCAGAACCAAAAATCGAACAATCCCAAAGTCAAAAGTCCCAGAGTCTGTCATGTCCGAGGTCCGCACCCCCGCGATGGCCCACTATCCAGCTCGAAGGACCAAAAAATGTTAGAGAAATAATGCACTGGCGTGGGGCAGTGAGGGAAGGACGCTCCTTAAATGCTAAACATGAGAAAATAGAGTAGAAGGGTTGGTAGCGATTTCAACTACCGGCGTTTCGTCCCGGATTCGCCCGTGAAGAACTCGTCAGTGTGCCTGACCACGAGCGAATCCTGCCACAGACGCCTCGGGGGAGACCAATGTGCGGTCAACCATCCGCCCACTAGCCGAGTCGATCGCTGCTCGACTCGGGCGATCGGAATACGTGGTGCTCCAACAGACCCAATCTGTACAGTTGGCCAAGAGAAGAGAAACAATGATTTCAAGTAATGAAATAGAAGGGTACGACCTGTTTAGTGCTGATTCAAGCAGGTGATCCGTCTGCCTGCAGGAGCAGTCCGAAATGAAGAGACAACCTTTGTCCACTTGTAGGCGCAACGAGGAAACACTGGCCCGCGCAAGGGCTTAGGAGCAACTGACTGCGGGAGAGACGCGAGCGTCAGCCCTGGGGTGGGAGTGGCCTCCCCGCTCCCACCAGCCGATACAAGGAGTAACAACATTGATGTTTGCTAATGAAAGAAGGGGAAAAAGGGGAAGATTTTCGAGAATAGGGGAAAAAAGAGGGATTTCTCAAAAAAAGGGGATTCCTCTAAAAAAGGGAAAGACTGTGTACCCTGTAATAAAGATTCATATTTAAGAGAAAAACGATATCAACGAAGAAAATCAGCCGTGCAATGTGATACGCGCGCCGGTGTGAAGTACCGCGCTTGACACCGCTAGATACATTAAATTTTTTTCGAAAGTATTAATAATTCTAACATTTTAAAATAAATCGTTTTCGATCGGGAATTTGACGTAAAATACGACAAAATTACTAGAAACTTAATTGATGGGTGTCAAATTAGTTCCAAATCAATTTCAAAATTTTCATTATTTATAACAATTTTAATTTTATGATAATAGTTTCTTGATGATTTCTTTATTAAAGCTCGTTCTTGTACCTTTCGAATGGAAAAAATGTCTCTAGCTCAAGTAGAACAGGAATCACGCTAAAAAAATAGTCTTCACTCAAATTCTCAATATTTCAACCCTTCCTATTTCCCAAAAAATTTCAAAATAAAAAAATCCTCAAATACGTATCTTTTTTTTTCAATAAAGATCCCGTCAAAAAAGTATTAGCTCAATCAACAAATGGGGCGGTCAATTCTCTGCTCGATTTGTAAAAGAATGTCCCATATAAGCCAGGGTTCTCAGAGTATTTAATGTACACTTCGCATTACACTCTATATTCTTATATTAATATTGATATGAGTATATGATATAAATTCTTTGGCCTGCTCTGAAAGGTTCTTTTCAGCCTTGTGAGTTTTACTCTTTTTCAATGGGATATAATCAAATCGATCTAAAAATATTGCTTTTCTGATTATATGGTCAACACTAATCGGAAAAAAATCAAATTTGGTATCGTAAAAAAAATAATGAATATTCAATCAATGCAGGAAAAATTCATAGAAAAAAGAGGAATAACATTGAAAATGGATGTAACTCTTCGTAAAATTGTGCACTGCAATTCTTCGGTGCATTTCTGTCACTTCGTAAGGGAGAAACGAGTAACGAGCGTCAAAACTAAAATTACTTCAGCGGCTCTATTTGTCAAAGACTTCTTGAAAGATCCGGAATTTTTTTAAGCGGCAAGATTCTCCAATTCAAATATGGTTTTTCCGGATTTCTGGAGACTCGGCAAAGGGTTTATTTTTAAGGATATTTCGACAAATATAGCCAAATTTTTTCAGTATGCGTAGACACTGCCTCCTCTCAACAGATATTTTCTTATTGTACACAAAATTTATTAATCTCTATGTTTATATCTCCAAACTAGGTGCAATGGAAAGCAGTAGTAGAATACGGAACAATCGTATTGCTCTTACTGAGCAAAGCCGCATTTATGTAGTATGGGAAGATGCCGAAGAAGCTGTATTTGGAAATCTGAAGAGGATTGAGGTTGGAGATGCTCCGAGTTGGGTCACTGGTGCAACACCTAAACCCGATGAGAAAGAACTCGTTTATGTAACATTAGGTAGCAAACGCGGTGTTTCAGATCCACACACATATTTATCTGGAAAGCTCGAACCTGTCCCTAAATCTCACACTCCTAATTTGTATAATAGTCGAACACACTGTTATATAAGAGAAAACGAAGATGTGTATCGTGCAGCCCTTTACAAAAATGCACGAGAAATCTTAGATTATAATCCGAACGTAGTTCGTGTGAAGGAGCAATCAAAAAAAGGCCAATCTTTTATCGTTTGGTATGGGTCACTAGAAAAAGTCGTGTTTGGTATTCCCGATTGGGTCGCCTAAGAAAACCGTCTGAGAACTGTATATGAACTGTGTTAGAACTTTTATGAAAACCAAAAAATTATGGTACACTCACCGCCTAGACGGGGGCCAGCATCAAGGGTTGTGGTCCTAACGCGAGAAGCAATTAGAAATCCAGTTCGAACCAGATTTGAAGCGACGACTGACGAGACGAAGGTAAATACTCAGGACCGTATGTATAGTCTCGTGAATACGTGCGTCGCAAGTCTCCAAGTAAACAGCTTCTATACTACGCATTACGGTACTGCCTTTTCAAGGCTGATGAACTGTCGGGCTGCATCGTGCGAGGTTCGGGGAGAGGGACAGAATCACTCAAGCATGAACAGCCAAGAAATCGGCGCTAACTCGAGAGGCGCCCGTCCAAGCGGTAAGTGTACCTTCTACCGACCGTAATTTTAGTGTCTTGTTCATAAAACTGGGTAAAAATACGAATAAATTTCTGACTAACACATGGAATATCTATATTTGATTGCGTCATATATAATAAAACATTGAATTCACAACTACCGCAGGGTCCACCTGGGAGCAACTGTCATTCAGGAAAAAAACACAAGCTCCCAGTTGAACCGCGATAAAATACACGTAAAACTACTATCGGCGTTTAAAATAATCCCGGTAGCACTTTCCCCTTCTCCGAATTTCGTTTTCTATGATAGATTACCTTTAATATTCTGATATGATTTGGAAAACTTGATAGGAAATGACTCAAAGAAAAATTGATCGAAAAATCGTGATCGTGTAATATTTCCAACTGTATTTTAATGATAAGAAGGCATGATTGTGAAACTCGCAAATTTGAAAAACAAAGATAATTCACACATCCATCCCTGTGTATTTTACCTGATTCTATGAGAAATGCGCTCATAAAACATTTTTAGTCTAAAAGAAACAAACCAAAGGCGACATAACAAACCTTGTTAACAGCTGCCAATGCTAAGAATTATTTTCACATTATTGTATGTCCATTATCTTGCTTTATTATTATAAAAAATTATCCCTTTACCTGCTCTTTTCAAAATACAATGAAATTCATAACATTAAAATAGCACGTTTCTGGCGGAAGTCTACTCATGAAATGGGACATGGCTTTGTAAAATTTTCGACAATTGGGATTTAGCACAATTGTATTACGGCAGTAATGTACTTCTAGGTACATGTTCTTCTGAATACTTCGTAAGTTAGAATTCTAAAAAATTATATTTTCGGGATGCCTCAAAAGTACCCTCTACAAGCTTAAGGAAAATCTTTTAGGATGTTTTTGTACCCACATCGTGCTTTACTCAAGCTCTTGGAATTCCAACAGCGAATAATTTTCTGTGTAAAAGAAGCAAAAACGAAATGTATTAATGTTGTTATGTTCAAACGAAGCCTTATCGTAATTCGATTATATAATATAATAATATATTTGAAGCACAGTTCAGAAGAGAATATACCATTTGCTTACTTCAATAGTCTACATCGTTTTTTGTTCATTCGAAAATCAACAAATAATATCAAAAGAAGACATGGAGATTTACACACTCATGCTGTTGTTTTCCAATTTACGGATATCGTTATGTACAGTTCGCCTATTGTTGACAGCGAAATTGGTGATTTTGAACATTTGTGTTTATTTATGATAATTATTAAAATGACCTCGCTTCTGCTTGTCAGCGGCACGAACCTTCGTTTATACTCAAGTGATGACTGTATCCTAATATATATTTTCCAAAATATAAATGCTTCATTGCAATACCAATCGCACTTGCTCGGTTCCACATAATATTATCCCCTCAATCCTGTTTCTTTTCTGATTTTTTTAGAGATGAGTTAGTAAATTTCCAAAATCTTAAATACATGAATCGAAAAATTTTATACTGAAACAAGAAAATAATTACATTTTCCGCGTCTTCAAGCAAACTCGAGCAGCATCGATTGTCAATATTCGTTGGTCTCAATTGTAAACAACTGAAGCTTCATTCAGAATAATTCTGTAGTAAGTCAGACTACATTCTATGCTCTACCCTCAAATTTCAAGGTGCTGAAATCAGCTGATTTTTTTGTCACTGCTTCAATTTATTATTTTCCCTACATTACTTCTAACAAATGTTTAATAGAATACTTGTTCAACACGCCCTAAGTATGAACGATGCTTTTCAATTTTTTTTTTTTAAGGAATTATATAAGAAAAGGAAGATTCAGCTAAAACCAATTAATATTTGTTGAAAGATTTAACAATCACTATCACTAGTGATTATTTAATAGATTAAGGAAACGTTTTTTTGTTGAGATCGGAGCATAGCAGTTCGACTCCAATCTTTGGTTACCGAGCACTAACATAAATGTATCTAATGGTACGCACAGTCGCAGACAAGCCAGCGGTGTACATAATAAAACCTAATAGGAAATCGGTCAATAAAATTATATAATATTGTTGCGAAATGACCGTCAGCAAAGGTAAACATTTTTGTTTAGTCATACAAACTGTCAGATCAGTAGGAATGTATATCAAAACTGTAAATAACTAACTTAGATAACACAGTCCGCCAAAATTTGACAAAGGTCTGGAACCAGAAACCACACCTAGTGCACCTGAAGGCTTCTGCTGCCCTGAATCCGAATCCGACCTCAGAAAAATGCCAGCAACCTCAGTTTTCGAGATATTATAACCTAAAAGGGTAAAAAACACGTTATTCTGATGTATTCGAAGCCCCGTAACATCATAAAAGAATTTTTCTTCCCAAAACTCACGATGGCATCGTAAAGAACTACTCTTCACCTTTAAAATGTAAACTCTAACTTTTCTATACGATTTTTTTTGGCCGAGATATGGCGAATCGAAACATGAAAAATTTCACTTTTCACGGATATCATTTTTTCTACGAAAATATTTGTCCAGGATATAAAAGTAGCATAACCATGTCTATTACAGCTTGGTGTATGTTGATATGACTCCAAACCTCCAAAACCCGATTTCAAGTACCCCTGAGCCCTGTAACATTCGAGTATATAACTCCAGCCCCGCACAACCTGATTTCCTTAACCTTCGAGCCCAGTAACCTGCTATGCAATAACCCTAGAACCCAAAAAAACAATTTCTTTAACCCTCGAGCCCAGTAACTAACTATGCATAACCCCAGACCCAACAACCCAATTTTCTTAATCCTTGAGACCAGTAACCTGCAATGCAATAATCCCAGACCCCAACAACCAACTTTCCTTAGCTCTCGAGACCAGTAACCTGCAAGTCTATGAACCAAGACCCCCACAACCCACTTTTCTTAACCCTCGAGACCAGTAACCTGCGAGTCTATAACCCTAGACACTCACAACCCACTTTTATTAATCCTCGAGACCAGTAACCTGCAAGTCTATAACCCTAGACCTCCACAACCCAATTTCCTTAACCTGGAGCCCAGTAACCTGCTATGCAATAACCCCAGACTCCCACAACCCGATTTCCTTAATTCTCGAGACCCGTGACCTGCGAGTCTATAACCCTAGACCTCTGCAACCCGATTTCCTTAACCCTCGAGCCCAGTAACCTCCTATGCAATAACCCCAGACTCCTACAACCCGATTTCCTTAATTCTCGAGACACCAAGCTTTAATAGACTTGGTTTGGCTACTTTTATATCCTGGACAAACATTTTTGTAGCAAAAATGATATCCGTGAAAAGTGAAATTTTCCATATTTTAATTCGCCATATCTCGGCCAAAAAAAAATCGTATCGAAAAGTTAGAGTTTGCATTTTGAAAGTGAAGAGTAGTTTCTTACGATGCCATCGTGGGTTTTGGGAAGAAAAATTCTTTTATGATGTTACGGGTCTTCGAATACATTTAAATAACGTGTTTTCGAACCTTTTAGGTTAGAATATCTCGAAAACTGAGGGTGCTGGAATTTTTCTGAGGTCGGATTCGGATTCAGCGCAGCAAAAGCCTCCGGGTGCACTTGGTGTGGTTTCTGGTTCTGAGAATTGTTGGCCTGCGTAATCTAGGATCATCTTGTAAGATTCGTTAAGAAAATCTAAACCTGTTATAAGATTCATGCTTCTTATTCCTTCCTTCTTTATTAAAACCATCTCTGAAAATAAACGTTTGAAGTACTTTGGTTTGTCATGTAGGATCTCAATTTCTCCCCATTTCATAGCATTAGAATCACCTGAGTGGTTCTGTGTTAAATGTTGGCTAATAGCGTCATGCCACAAGAACATGTAATGTTATAGATTACGTTACAATGGTCTAATGAGCCAAGTTTATCTTTTCCTAATTTAATATATTTATCAAGTTTGTGCTCAGTCTTAAGAATGGTTTTGATGGAATAAGGTATTTCGGGTTTCGATCGTGTACAAAACTCTAAAGAATTTGTCGACGTTCCGCGAACGTTGCAGCTCGCATTTCAGGACTGGCCTAAAACTGATGTTTTTCGGTTGTGGTGTTCTTATATATGCTCACAACGATGCCTGTGATTGGTCAAGGATTACAGTGTGGGGATTGGTGGAATCCGATTGGTCAATCAGTTAAACCGGGAGAACGGAAAGCCAAATTAGATTGGTATTATATCCATTGTCCCTATTCATATTATTAGGGTGTTTTAAGATTTCGATTGCTTCTCTATGCCTTCTTGGGGAAATATTGTTCGTTCTCACGAAGACGGTTGCTTTTTTTTAAATACTTCCAAGCTTCCTCCCACCATCATCCATCCCAAAAACAGTCAGTAATCAACTCGCTCGTTTAGAGAGCTGTCTCCGTTACAGATAAAGGTAACTTACAAAAAGAATTACAAAAAGTTAAAAAAACCCTTCTGCAAAACGATTACACAAACAAGCGAATTGATAAAGTAATCAGAAAATACACTAGAAAAAACAAGTTGACCCAACCAACTAAAGAAAGAGAGAGAAAAGCCACCACCATCCTACCCTACATCCAAGGTATCACAGAACCAATTTATTAGAATTCTCAACAAACACAACATCCAAACCATATTCAAACCACCTGCAAAAATAGGACAACTTCTCAACAACCCAAAAGACAAGAAGGTACCATTCAGTGATCCAGGAGTATATAAAATCCCGTGCTCTTGTGGCAAAGTCTATATTGGAGAAACCGATAGAGCGGTGAGCCAACGCATAAAGGAACATGAGAGTAAAGACAGGCTAGAACATTTCATGCAATCAGCTTTAGCTGAGCATCACATCGAAACAGGACATAGCATTTCATTTGAAAAAGCAACCGTCATCGCAAAAATGAACAATAATTTCCCAAGAAGGCATAGAGAAGCAATCGACATCTTAAAACACCCCAATAATATGAATAGGGACAATGGATATAATACCAATCCAATTTGGCTTTTCGTTCTCCTAGTTGAACTGATTGACCAATCAGATTCCACCAATCCCCACACTGTAATCCTTGACCAATCATAGGCATCGTTGTGAGCATATATAAGAACACCACAACCTAAAAACCTTAGTTTTAAGCCAGTCCTGAAGATGCGAGCTGCAACGTTCGCAAAACTTCGACAAATTTTTTGTAGTTTTGTACACGATCGAAACCCGAAATACCTTATTCCATCATGATGGATCATCGCGAAAGCATTGAATCTTTAATCAAAGATTGGTTTTGATATTATAATTTTTCAAAAGTTTATTAATGTTGTTTGAAATTGTGCCTAAAAATGGGATAGATATGATATCTTTTTTCACATCAATAACCTCAATATTGTTCTCTATTTCGACTAGGACTCTGTTCCTGGCTTTTAGATCTTTTAGTCTTCTACTGACATGTTTATTAATGAAAGCGTTGGGGTAATTGTTATAAAATAAATATTCCTCAACTCTATTCAAATGATTGGTGTTGAATGTAGAATCAAATAAGAGAATGGCAGATGAAAGAAACTTTTACCGACAACCATCTTGTGTTATACAGGATGGTCCGACAGAAAATTGAGAATGCGGCCTAAATATGTATCTTTGTAGAACCAATTTGTTATAATATTGTTGTCAGAGTTTGTAATTAATTCGAGGTTTGAAAAACTGACAGATTTGTTTTCTTCTCTTTCAATGGTGAATTTCAATCTGGGATTGTATGAATTAAAAACCGAAAGTATATATTCTAGGTTATCACGTGGTATAATCAAAAATGTATCATCAAGATAAGGAGTGTAAAACTTTTGTGAAAGCATGGGATTCCAGGTCTTGCAATACAATTCCGAAAAAAATGGCAGATATAGGAGACCCCATTGGGGTTTCAAAAGTTTGTTGATAACAGACATCATGAAATTTGATAATAGTAGAGTCAAATTAATATAAAATTCCTTTTTTGAATTCATCGAAAGGGATCTTGGTATGATGGCTTATAAAGCACCATCTGTGTTCCATACTTTTTAATACCAATTCAGAAGGGATGTTAGTGAATAAAAATAAAACGTCAAGAGAAATCATGATGTCATTGTCAGGAATTTTCGTATTGTATATTCGGTCTTCAGAAGCTAATAAATTTCTTCAAAGTTTTTATCGCACCAGTATCTAATTTAGTATATGTACTTTTGTCATTCAGTAAGGTTGTCACTTTCTCCTTGTAATCGTCTTTATCAATAGAAACTGTAACATTCCCTTTATCAGCACCGGTAATGAGGGTATTTTTATTGTTCTTGATGAATTAGTTGGCAATCTTCATGTTCCTAGCGAAAATCCTATCGGAAATTATTTAAGGTTTTTTGATGTAATCAGACGCCAGATAAAAAATCTTATGTCGAAATTCCTAATGTGAATTATCTGGTATTTTACTAATGGACTACCCAAGATACATAAACGAAATTGTCCACTTAGATTGCTAGTTATGAGTATTTATACCTCCACTTATATATAAGCAAAAATTTTTAGAAAAACAATTCCTGGCTCTTTACCTACATATAGATATGCTGCAAAAAATTCATTAGCTTTTGAAAACAGGGTATACATAACAAAGATTCCTGACAATCACTCATGACATCCCTTGACGTTCTATCTTTATGTACTAACATCGATTCTGAATTGGTATTAAAAGTATAAAACACAGATAGTGCTTTATAAGCCATCATACCGAGATCCCTTTAGATAAATTCAAAAAAAGAATTCCACACTTATTAGAATCTACTTTTCCCAAATTTGATGATTTTGACTTGTTATATTTATGATAAATTTTTTATTATACCACGTGATGAACTAGAATATATACTGTAACTATCCTGTCCAACACAAGATTGGTGCTGGTGAATGTTTGGTTGATATGGCCATTCACACGTACAACTACACACAACTCACAACTACAATGTTTCACACGTAATTCGTTCGATGATGTCTAATTTACTGATGAGCCTTTATATATAACAGGTTTTATTGTATTTAGCTCTAATTTAGCTCTGATTTTCACAATATAGTATCAAATTTACGTGTTCTTTATGAAACAAATATCTGATGAGGAAACTATAGAGATTTCGAAACGTAGTATTATCGTAATTGCAAATATAATAAACAACACTTGTCTGGAAGCTGTCGTGGACCATACCATACCATATCTAGTCACCATACTACATTTTTAATATAATCCCAGACGTTAATAACAAGGAGGAATTACCATCTCAATTCAGCTGAATGGCACCTGGGTATGGTGTTCTTTACGGTCTCTCCAGAATAACGGGCGACCTTCCGGAGTATACATCTTTGCTCTTGCATGCTGGGCTCTGTAAGGGGGGACAATCCCTTCCTTCGCTTCTCGTAGGAATAATTATGGAAACACACTACGGAGAGATTACATGGTGCGCCTGCACACTCTGTGGTGCCAGAAACACCCAGAGCGCTTGCACCTTTCACAACGAATGTTAAGAAACCGTGCCGTTAACTTCGCGCGAACAAGAGTTGTACGCGGAACGCTTCCTCAACAACTGCAAGAACAAGCCGCAGAGGACAATCAGGAAGCGACATTAGGACCAACTGCTGAAACAAGGCTCCCACAGAGAGACGATGGCGGTTTTAGGACAAGGAGACACGTTAACATTCAGGTTTCTCCCAAGCCCCATGATCTGGCTGAAATGGATGCTACCCTTCGTGAAGATCTCTCAGAAGATGTCGACCTCGGAACCATCACTTATTCAGTGCATAATGCGGCGAGAGCTTTGGCTGATTCAAATCGAAGGTCCAAACCAAGGATTGATGAAAAAACCAAAAAGCGCTTGCATCAACCTAACAAGAAGATTGGCTAAGCTAGACAAAACGCGTCCCGTATGCAGTGTGATTGACTTCATAAAATCTGGTAAGCCTTTTACGGCAAGGGTCCGAAAGTGCGCTCATAAAATGAGGATCCATCATCACATATTGAAAATGTCAAAGCTGATGACCATCAAAAAGCACACTGTTGACAACATATGAGCACTATCTGACGCAAGGAGGAGAATCAAAAAGAGTGAGGGATGGGTCAGAGAGAATCAAAAGTTTTTTGATGACCCATCGCGTCTCTTCAGCAATCCTCCTGTTCTTGTCCAAAAACCACCGGATTCCGAAGAAGTCGAGACATTTTGGAGGGAGATTAACGAAGTGAAGCATCCATTGAATGAAGGCACTGAGAATATCATACGTTTCAAGGAGCTGTGCAATAACCTCATAATATCCGAGAGGGAATGCCCACCAATTACTGCTGAGGAGGTAAAGAAAGTATTAAGGGGATCGAAGAATTTCTCTGCTGCTGGTCCAGATTGTATCAGGAACTTTTGGTAGAAGAAGTTCACTTCTACACACCAACATCTGTCCCGCATCTTTACCTCGTATCTGAAGTCGGTGTCAGGACGAACTGTACTCTTACCGAAGAAAGGCAACTTGTCCAACCCAAGGAACACGTTGTATAAGATCTTAACATCTATCCTGAATGACAGGATTCTTCGGATAATTTAACCTGTATGGAGTGATATTCACGAATAACGAGGATCGAAAAGAGGCGCAGCAGGATGTCGGGAAAACCTGCTAATCGAAGGGAGTGTCTGCGACGACGCTGCAAGCCACAAACGGAATCTGTCAATGGCCTGGATTGATTACCAGAAAGCTTTTGATTCAGCTTCCCATAGACTTACGCAATGAGCCCTCTCCTCTTCTGCATCACACTATTGCACAGGAGAAATCGGTATAGACTTTAAATTGGATAAATGTGCTACGATAAATCTGAAACGTGGACGAACAGCAGGTATATTTAAGGACCCTGGGCTTGTTGACCAAAGTGCTATTAGACACTTTAGCGGTGGAGAGACCTACAAATACCTGGGTGTGCCTGAGAACCGCATTTAAGATACGAAATCAGTGGAGGAGGTTCTCCAAAGCAGATACAAGCACCTTCTCCGACGGGTTTGGTCGTCCAACCTTTCGTCGTTGAACAAGATATCTGCGACTAACATGCTTGTTGTCCCAGTTCAACTCTTTACGTTCAGGGTAGTTCCATGCACGAAGAACGAGCTCAAGGCCTTTGACATTACTACTTGCAAGATAATGCATATGAAGAAAAGCTTGCATATCAACTCGTCCGTTCCGCGCTTATACATCGCACTTCTATTCATGGGTGAGGAATTCCGTCGAATTTTATCGGCTTGTGCAATTTTTTTCTGACAGTTCTCGCAGTTTGCATGCATCACTGTCCTATGATAGGATTCGAGGCAGGGTTTGAGTAAGGATTTCCCAAGTAGACCTTTAGTGGAAGGGGAAGAAGTATGCATTTTTCTAAACATGTAGAGCTTGAAAGCTATTTTAATAATTCTTGAGAATCTAGAAGGAGGAAGTTGCTTTTATCAGACATGAATAGAACGCAATTCATAACCTGAAGAAAAATACTAACATGTTGAATCTGCCTGATAAGGAAGACAATTAATTCAATTTTCGGTTTGATTTCTCAGTCCAGTATCAGTATACTCTTGGAGTCAGGAGATATTGCGCAATATTCAGATCCAAAGCGGGATTTCGAGACATTTCATCAGTAAACATTACATTGGAATACGGAGGCTATTTCAAAAACGCCCCGCTAAGATATCTGGCTGTGCAATGAGTAATCAACCTTGTAGTTACGGAAATTCCAAAGATCTATAATAAAGATTTAAATAACCTTGGCGACCGATAGTATATATCCAATAAGAAATTCTTGCGGTCAATTGACCGAAAAGCCGCAAAAATTTCTTATTGGGTATAATAAAGATTGTTTGCCCTCCCCATCCCCCCACCATCCCTATTTGGAAAAAACAGATGAGGCGTTATAGGAAAATACTGAATAGTATATAAAAGAGTGTATCCGGCAAAGATTAGTCGTTGTTCGTGGAGATAATTGAAAGGGACTTTATGGTTCTTCGCCGTTGTCTACATCTTGACAAAACGAAGATGATCATCTTACACTTTGCCTGTATGGTTATTCTCATCATTTCAACAGGTAAGTGTAGAATAACTCGATGTAAAACTGGCAGTGTCTATCCCTACAAAATTTCTCGTAAGATTGAACAGTCAAGGTTGCAAGAAGGGCTATTACTATGCCGTTTCTGGTACTTTTAGCCTTTCTGTTATCACGTTCGATACTCCAATTAAACTTAAATATTCAACATCTAACCTTCATTTATTTTTTTTCTCTGTAGGAATAATCATAAGCACAAAATTTTTGATACGTGAATATATTATATGTTAGCCATATGTAAACGATTACATATTACGTTGGTCGGGTTTTTAATGACACATTAATCAAATGTATTATTCCCTTTGAAATTCTTGGTCTCGGCAAATGATCTGAAACCAAAATCTTCCTATAATGCCATGCTTAAGGGAAGACGGGATCAAACGTGCTGAATTTCTTGTATATGACATCTTGTGGCTCAATTATTCCAAAAAGATCTCTTTTCCTTTCGAATCGAAGGGGAAACATCAACGATAAATAAGATGCGGCAACTTTGTCGAAGAATTCGCCTCAAACGAGTCCCGAAATACATAGCTGCTTAGCCGGGGGCTAAAAATTTGTAGCAAATTTACCAATTTGATTGATCGAAATCCTCATCCACTTTATAATGGTAATTTACTGATTTTTCAGTAAAAATAGGTAAATTCATGAAGGATATTTTATGTACACTTGAAAAACAAAACTAGACATGCCTAATTGGGAACGATTCCCTAATTGGGAAGAGAACGTGATTGTGTAAAATTTATCGCTTTATAGGAACGATGAGAGGACATAAGATGGGTAACTTGTAAATGAATGGAGGTTACGCACCTCTACAAGAACAAGTCATCAAGGATTTACCTTGTGACAATAATCCTTTCAGTGGTTTGTTCCTTAGAATAATTGAAAATTAAAGGGAGAAACCTGACAGATGTTCACTCTTTTTTAAAAAGACTAAAATTTCCAGAATTAGAAGTTGCACGGGACGTCACAATGAAAATCGAATCATGTGGTCATATACAAAAAAAGTACCTTGATCCACAAACAAGACACATTCTTATGTATTTAGACGCGCTGAATACGAATCTGGCATCGATATTTGCATAATAAGCCTTGGTTAGACCATACATTTGAAAAACACCTGAAATCGCTATGATTAGCGGTTTTTTTCGATCAAAATGAAGCAGATGTACATATATCGTTACGTTATAACCTCAAAACCGTAAGACCTTACTCCGGAAAGTACCTTCAACTCCTCAAAATACTCAATATTTTACTAGGTTATCTCCGAATCGCGAAAAAAAACGACCCTGGATTTCTACGTTTCAGAGGTGCTGAATAAGAGTCTGCTATAAATCTTACTTGGCGTGAGTACAATCTATATGCTAACTACAAACCATCAATCAGAATCTGCAGTTAAATTAATTGAAATTACGCTTCCTGTTTGTTAACAATGAAACAACGTGACACCCTTTTATATTGTTGTGCTAGAAAAGACCAGTCATACTATTTAGAATATATACAACTAAGTAACAATAAGCTCTTAATCTCACTTTTAATTGAAGAGTTGAATATCCCCAGTCTGACCTGTTTTCAGACAAGTTATAAAAAGCTTATTGAGATTGAGCCCCGTCAAAAGATCAAGACACGATAGAATAAATTAGGCTGAGATCATCAGTGTCTTGAGAAGTACGATTCATCCAGTTCTGTAAAAGCTCAACCCCTGGGTAAAAGGCGTTCATGCCATCGTGCCAGGCACAAATGGGAAGTGTTTCACGAAAAGAAGAAAAGGAAGTTCCTTTTTGGCATCTGATAAGCGAAGGAACGTCTTTAACATGCTTCTGCAGCGCTTCGTCAATCGGTGAATTGATTAATGGAGAGCTTTATACTCTAGGAAAAAGACTGAAGGTATTCTGAAGCCACACAAATGTCATATCACCCCTGATTTATTCTGTTAAATTTGCTGTTAATGTGAAGTTGGCTCTTTGCTGAAAGAATAGATAGAGAAGAAGGAAGGATGTATGAAAATTGTTTGAGTTGTTGATTGCTACATCAAGAAACAGAATAGGTACCTCAAATGATCTGTAATTCGTGGTAGTGACCTTGTTTACAAAGGAGAAATCCTCTTCAAGGACGATATCAACTTGGTAACTGTATGATCTCCTCCGGCAACGTCGCAGACGTTTCTCGATGCTAAGAACACCATCTGGAGGTTGAAATGAAGACAGTCTCATCGAGATGAGTCAAGGTTTGAATCAGCATCATCATAGCAGGAGGATCAGAGATCTTTAAATGGTTAGATCAAAGAATTTTTCACAGGTATATGAATAGAAATCCGGAGTCCCATCATCATTTCAGCAATCCGACATATCAATCCTCTGAAGAGACACTAGGCACCCTCGTAAGCGAAAGCAACGAAAATGACCAGATCTGGCAGAGCAAGTGCGATCTTTGAAAACTGGGAGCAGTATGCTTGTGAAGTCTAAGATATATCATCCGAATGTATTTTCATCAAGTGCGCCTATACCTCGTTTCAGTTTATGGTCGGTTTAGTGTACATGAAGCCAAGGCTAGACAGGGATTCAATCGATCAGACAATCCACATTCAGGACTCCCACGATTTTAAAAAGTATATCATTCTCTTCCTCAAATTCTGGGTGGGAATCATAACGCGTGCCTTGGTTATCTGAACCAGGTACCTTTGGAGGCTTTCTCGGAAGGAGGTAATTCTTTTGTGGAATAATCCATATTGGACCGTCAGGTGTGTAGACCAGATATTGCGTTAGTTGAATGTTGAGACATGCATGGTTTCGCATTCCCCAGCGGCAGATTCGGTAAAAACTGCCGGCAAGTTATACTCGTCTCCCATCCATCAAAATGATTCACGTTTCAACACTGTTCCTATCGTTACTCGCTCTGGCTTTCTTCTGGTTTGCGTAGACTTGTCAAGTGCAGTGATAAGTTGGAAGGGATCTGTTGATGTGTGGCACACGAGACCGTCTGTGAGACTGATATGAAGGGACGACAGGAGAAAGGTGTCCCTTAATTGTCTGTCACTCTCTGACCTATACTCCTTGAGTAACGTCTCGATTTATTAAATGAACGCGAATCTCATCAACTCTATTGAGCAAGTGGCGTCGGAAGCTCGTACGATTAGTAGGCCTTCTTTCTATTTCATGGGCGGGGAACCGCTGTCAAATGTAACCCAGGCAAAAGAGCGTACGTCTCTTTGATAAATACGAATAGGGCAGGCTTCGAGAAGACTTTCCATAATGCTCTTTACACAACGAGAGGATTGGCGAAATTCGAGATAGCAGTCAACTTTTTTCAGATTAGGCCTTAATATGGTAATTATATTGATATACGAACGTGACATCGTTCCCTGATAGAGTTGAACTGACTTTCTTTGAAACATGAACAAACATCCTCTCCTAAATGGATCGATTTCCAAAACCGAAATAATATCTGCCATAAGTAAATACGAACCAGTTGAAGCCATCGGTGAAGATTTTAACGTGCATGCTGTATAAAAAATGTGGTAGAAGGGATAGTAATTTGTATGGAATCATCGCGCTTGTAAAGGTTATTGAAAAAATAATCACACAGATCCTTTCAGACAGATTGCTAGCGTGAATGATTGAACGTCAATGTCTTCCGGAATTCCGGGCGAGTTGTACGACTGACAGAGGCCATGCGGACCATACTTTTGTATTATGTTTCATTATTTAGAAACATCTCTTCACTCTGGAACGTTAACTTTTTGCCTACTTTGTCCATTTGAAGAAAGCTGCCCCTTCTGTCAATCATGATCTTCGCAAGATTCGCACTCAAGAAGCAAAAATTTTTCGGTTATCTTGGAATACGTAGTCCTTTAGGGTGAACTTCTATGCCCAGTTTCATTTATTTTAACAATCAACATCATCTATGGATAGACAATATCGATCGTAACTAACTCAGGGATCTGTAAAATTCTATGCCGAGTCGTGGTCTAAGGGGGATTTCAGTTAATTACCATATCAAAACTATTCTTCCAGCAGATGCTGATGGTATGGTAGTTATGATGACTCTTGGATTCACCTGTAGAGAAAAAAGCTTGCGATTGCTGAATGTTGCGGGTTGAATAATTTTGAATTCAAACATTGGAGAGAATAAACTTACCTTTTCTTAGCTTTTTGATAGATCGTGGCCTTTTGCTTTAGCCTCTATCGAAATGGTTACTGCTGCAATGGTAGCCATATGCGCTCCTCTGCAAGTCCTCCGAGCCTCCAAGTCGAAAAATTAGCGTTTGGACTCAATCATGCTTCAGAGCCTTATCTCAAGTATCCTTTTATACTATAGGGATCTAGAGTTTGAAAAACTATAGGATAGAAGAGGCAATTCACACTACCCATTTCTAGAAAGTCTTGGGCTTGCCTTCACACACCCTGGATTCCGCATTTAGGGTAGAGCTGAGACCTGTTCCGTAAGCCTTTGGTATAATAAAGATGGCCTTAAAATAAATGAAAAAAATCTGACCGCTGCGCAGGCACATTCTCATCGCGCGCTACGCGCGCGGCTCGCTATGCTCGCGAGTTTGAGCTCGCCTAGGGTGCGCGACTTTCAAATCTCGCGCTTCGCGCTCGATGTTGAAACTCAAAAGCGGAAAGTCGACTACTTCAATTTGATGAGTGTGAATTCTCTTTTGTTAAAGCTTCTCCGGCTTTGAGGAATACATTCTCATCGCGTGTCTCGTGCTGCGCACTCGATCAAAGTTTGTCCAAAATGGTGGAGAAGTTTTGTTGCCCAATTTTTCTCACATATTGTGTAGTTTTTCTAGAAATTCGGTGAACAACTTTTTTCTATCAATCTTCTGTGTTAGTCTTAGTCATTTTTTCAAAAATTTTATTATTTCAGTTCTATAGTTACCTTTTCTCATAAAAATGAAAATCACATATCCTGCTAAAGAAATTGATAACACATTAAAGATATTTTTCTGGTAAAGAACTTGCGTCTATTCGATTTTTTCCCAAGCTTGTGTCAATTGTCGAAAAGTACATTTTTTTATCTTTTATATGCTTTTTTATGAATGGAGCAAAAACCACTTGTCATATCAAAAAGTTAATTTTACCAAATTTTTAGATCTTTTTTTGGTGCACAATTTTAGTTCATTTACATTTTCCCGTACCTTGAATAGTTTGACCAAAAAATGAATCTTTCCATTTTTCACTATTTTTCACTATTTGTAGGGCGACAAAAATTTGAATTTCTGATTTTTTGAGAAAACTCGAAAAGTTGTAAAGATCATCCTAGAGGGCTCCCAAAAATTAACATTTTTTTCTTCAAACCTTCTTTAATATCTTGCGTTGTTTGCGTAAAAATTCTCATTTTCGTTCACATTTACGAATTTTGAAAAAGCCACAACTCTGAAAATTTGGTTTTTATAAAAAACAATCATGAGAATAAATTATTTCACTTTTTACCTACTACGAGAAACCGTACTTACAATTTTTTAGACGTGGAAAGAAAGTCCAAAAAATTTTCGAAGTGCTCTCCCTCTTTTATTTTTAGATCAAAACAGCTGGTTAAAGAATTCGACTTGTACTTTCGGTCCCCCAAAATGGTTGCCAAAGCACGATCGAATATCAACATTCTTTCGAAAGTTTTCGAGTTCACAGATTATATTCCATTATTTTTGGTGCAATCAAAATTTGAATTTTTGAGAAAATTCCAAAAGCTCTGGAGTCATTCTTGTCGGGCTTCCAAAAATAAACATTTTTTCTTCCATACTTTTTTTTCATATCTTCCGTTGTTAAGCTGAAAATTCTCATTTTTGTTCATATTCTCGAATTTTGAAAATGCCGTAACTCTGACAATTTTCTTCTCATCAAGAAACATCATGAGAATAAATTGTGCCACTACTTACTCACTACAGGAAGCTGTACTTACAATTATCAGGTCTTGGAAAAAATGGTCTCAAAATTTTTCAAAATGCTCCTTCCCTCTCATTTTTAATCCAAAATATCTGCCTTACGAACATGACCTCCAGTTTCTGACACTGGAACAGTGTACCAAAGGCCAATCTAATGACAACAGTTCTGAGAACATTCATCGCCTCGGTGAGCTCGTTCAATATTATCCTTATTGTCGAATGTTCTCTTTGAAAAGTCCTCGATGTAGTTTCTTCACAAGTATTTGCATTTAGGAGAAAAAACTGAAATCGACTGGAAAAAGAATGGTTCAATTCCTTTCTTTAACGTCTGGGAAAACTGAGAGTCAATATGTAAAGGCTATAAAACCTCGAAATGCGACATCTTCTAGACTGATAATATATTTCATATTTCAAATCTTTTACGTTTCGAAAACCAGCTGGTTTTCCTCATCAGATCTTATAAAAAATTTTCTCCGAAGTTAGTTTCCATAGTGATGGTTCCATTAATAAATTTGGTTTCCATAATAAGTTGTGAAAAATGTTGATTTCTTTGGTTTGAATGTGTAACTGAAAAAGTATAATCCATGATACGAAACAATTATTTACACTGTGATGTTTGAAAAAATATTTTTATGCGTCAAACTGAATTTAAAATTATGAGTAGAGAACAGAGAGTGTGCTCCGTGCCCATCTCGAAAACTTAAGTTTATTATTTATTATATTAGTTATAAGGTTTCCGAGATGGGAACGGAGCATATGCTCTGTTCTCTAATCATAACTCTAAATCCAGTTTGGCACATGAAAATATTTTTGTACATGTCACAGTGTGAACAATAGTTTCGTATCATGGATTCTACTTATTCAGTTACACATTCAAACCAAAGGAATTAACATTTTTCACAACTTATTATGGATGCCAAATTTATTAATGGAACCATCCCTATGGAAACTATCTTTGAAGAAAATTTTTTATAAGATCGAAAGCGTATCGAAAAAATAAATTTTTTCACAATCGTTTTTGTTCAGGGCTGAGAAATTTTGGTGGGTCCCAAAATAACTCCTGAAAAAGCTGAGCCCAAAAAAAATGTCTTCAGTTCGCGCAATTTAATATATGTCAAAATAGAGGAAAATTATAGATTAAATATCACCAAAGTCACAAAAATGGTTATTTTTGATCCGGCCAAAAGGGAAAAAATTCATATTGTATCCGCATATATACATGCTGGGTATAGATTTATTTAAAAAATTTCCTGTGTTCGCGCATCCATGTTGAAGTCACAAATATTTGGAAAATCCAAGAAATGTTTGATATTTTGAAGTATTGCAAGCCCAAAAATGGTAAAGTCCGACCCGGCTAAGCGGGAAAAAATTCATATTGCATCCACGTATTTACCTGCTGGGTATACAATCTTCCAAACATTTGTGACTTCAACATGAATGCGCGAAAACACAAAATTATTTTATTAAATCTATACTCGGCAGGTATATATATGAATGCAACACAAATTTTTCCCCGCTTGAGCGCGTCAGAAATAACCATTTTTGAGCAAGGAATACTTCAAAATATCAAATATCTCTTGAATTTTCCCGATATTTGTGACTTTAACATGAATGCGCGAACAAATGAAATTTTGTTATTACATCTTTACTCAGCAGGTATATATGTGGATGAAACTTAAATTTTTTCCCGCTCAGCCGTGTCAGACTTAACCATTTATAAGCATGCAATACTTCAAAATATAGAACATTTCCTGAATTAGGAAGATGTATATGATTTCTGACTACTGGTCGAATTTATATTTATTCGGTTAACCGAGAGGTCCCTTAAGTCATACCATATACGTTTCAACTACTCTTCGGTAGTCTTTCTCAAAATAAGAATGGGACTGATCACAACCTGTGTGGTTTCAGAGTTACTATAATTGTGAAATCAGAGCGAATTCTGTTGTCATGGTATAAGATTGAGAGTATAATGAAGTCACCAGATGAAAAGTACAAACACGGTGGTAAAATTGAAGAAGAAAATAAAAACGGGTCAAAACATCGCCTATAACATGGTCACAGTATTAATATAAATTAATATAAATAAATCCATTGTGGAACTCCTTCCGTAAGGTCATCCTACCTATAACTATAGATGGAGTTACCCGATTTCGCGAAGTAAGAATAGCAAACAATCTCGATACTGAATTATTTCTAGGGCTAGAGGGCCCGAAGAAGTTCGATATGGCGTTCCTCTCACGCTCTAGAAAGATATTTATGCCGGACGCCCAAGGGGAGAATTACCCACTGAGGCAGTGGCTAGTGAAAGAGGAGAGTTTTAGCGGCGTAGCTACTCTATTCGATGGTGAGGACGAAGCTTTGGAAGAGTTTTTAAGGATCAAACTCCTTCCTAAGTCAAAAAGCCCACTGAGCGCGACCCACCTCATCACACACACACCATTGACGACCTGGGTCATGCTCCTTTCAAAGAGAGATACCGGATTGTTCCTCCTTAGGTACAAGAGGTCATGTATGAAGAGGTAGATAGATTGTTGGCATAGCGTATAATTACAGAATCTTATAGTGAATGGTCCGCACCGATTTTGATGGTTCGTACGCCCGGAGATAAATATCGTTTGTGCTTAGATTTCCGGAAACTTGACGCTATCTCGAGAAAAGATGCAAATCCTCTACCCTACATGACCGATATACTGAGACAGTTGAAAGCGTGATAGAAAACTCTTCAACTGTCCAGCAGGCGCGAGCACCACAGGCCTGGGAGTGGTTCTGACTCAGATGCAATATAGCGGGAGTGTTGGCCGTGGTTTGGGGCGTCCGCAAGTTCCGTGAGTACTTCGAGGGGTTCTATTTCCGAGTCATAACTGACCACAGCAGTCTGCGGTGGTTGAATCCCCTTAAAAACCCGACATGCCGACTTGCGGGGTGGGGTTTCGAGCTCCAAGGGCATGATTTCGAGGTTGACGGAAGATGAGAAAATTCTGGCATCAAGTGCGACCTCGACAGAGGATACCTGGTACTTGAGACGCCTCCAGGCGGTTCAAGAGCGGCCAAAAGATTTTCTTGACTGGAAAGTGGAGAACGGGATGCTGTATAGGCACAAACCGAACTTGATGATAGACGCTATCGTCACGGACCTTGGGGCGTGGAAAATGGCCCTTTCAATCGAGAATAGGCTTCAAGTGTTGCAGGAGGCGCCCGTGGAACCACAGGCTTGTCACCTGGGAAACGAAAAAAAAATCCAAAGGGACTTCCTCAGTTACTATTGGCCGGGAATGTTTCACGACGTTCTGCAGTATGTTCGCTCATGTGGCACCTGTCAGAAATGTAAAGTTGATCAGGCCCGGCCGGCTGGCATGATGAGCCAGCGAGTCGTGGAGCAGCGAGTGCGTCGCGATACGCACATCAAACGGCTCTGCTGTGAGGAAGGCGTTTGCGGACTTGGTGGGTATCTCGTTGGGATGCACCGAAGGTGATTCACACGGATAACGGCACCAAGTTCACCGAAAAATCCTGGGGCAGATTTGTCGGAGTATTAGAATAATACACACACCGACACCTGTGTATCATGCTCAGGCAAACGTTACGGAGCGTTCAAGCGAGTCTTGGAGACTATGGTTGTGTTTTATCTTCAGGATAACCACCAAAATTGGGACCTGCACCTACCGGAATCCAGATTTGCATATAATTCAGCCATACACGGTACTCTGGAGGTATCCCCAGCTTTCCTCAACTTTGACCGTAACCCGCTTCCCTAAAGGATGATGCGCAGAGACTTAGAGAGGAGCAATCAACATGCTGATCCTCAACTATAAGTCTGGACAAGAAGGATAGAACGTCTGGACCATCTTCGCGATTCATCTCGTCGGAACCTCGATAAAGCCTATGAAGTTCAGAGCGACGAAATTTTCATCTGAATCCGAAATCTTACGAATTTTCGTACCCCAGAAAAAAGCATTTCGTGCAAGATTAGTATATTTTATCGAGTCTTGCTGGAGTTCGTGGAGAGACGGGATTAGACAGTCATTTCAGTTTTAATTGTATTTTATTCACTACTGAATAACCCAGGCCTCTCTTGTTAGCAACCCACCTCAGCAAGAGTAAATTCCGATCTCGGAATGTACAAGATAAATGTAAAAAAAATGCATGCAATACATGAAACATATACAGGCAGGGATACATCAAATTTTTTTTTTTTGAGAAGAAGAGAATTTCCGTTGGCTATGCAAAGTTTAGAATCAATCATTTACAACTCTATAATAATAAAACATTGGAAATTTCTATAGTTGTTTCAAAATCTGGCGCTTATAGCTGCCTGGATTTCTGAAAATTCAAAACCTTGAACATCTAGTCGATAACCATTGTGGTTGGTATGCAAACCCATAAAATCCATGCTTTGATATCAATTTTCGAAACAATAATTTCACTAGTCAACAGAAAACCCTTTGAAACCAGCTAACATCCACACAGCTGTATTATCTGTATTATCTCGTGCTAATTCAATATTCATTTAGAAAAAGAACATCTCAATATTTGATTCGCTTTTAAGAATCTCAAATAATTATTTGTGGTTAGGTTATGTTGGGCGACATTTGTGAGGGCAAATTCGGCCTCGAAATTTAGGCCCCCACTATGGCTTCGGGTCTATTGCAACAAAGAAAAGACAATACCTGCAGCGATGCTATGATAAAATTCTTTCTAATAAAAAAAAAAATTATATCCAAATATAACAGAAATACCTAAGGCGCCAGCTATTATTCCACAATCAATTCCGTAAACTATCCTAACTGGTGGCAAAACTATTCTTCTACTATCATCAATTTGACTTTCGGAACTAGGAATAGTATTTACTTCTTTAAATTTTACTTACTATTATTTAATTCAGAGGAGGGTTCGCCTAACCACAAAAAGGGGTCTATTTTCATAAGTATGAACATTGTATTTGTTCCTAATCTATTTTAAATACCTAATCAAGACAGCAAAACTTGAGCTAAATTACCGAAACAAAATTCCTCACGGCGAAGAAAAGAGAGATAACCTGGAATTCACCAAACCTTGCCACTTTATACGACGTGGTCGACCCCATGTGTTCACTTACACAATAAAATGTCGACCACGTGTCGATACAATTTATCGAACTTTGAGAATTTACTCTACCTTTCACGGTGTTTCCAAATTTGATGAATTTGAACGCTACACGCAACGCTCCCACGAACTTAATATTCTCGTCTGAGTATCGAGATCGTGCTAGAGCACGAAAAAAAGGCTATTATTTACCCCAAAGAGCGCGGAACTTTCTAAACACGGACATTATCCCGGTAAAATTTGCTTTGCTGCAGAGTAATAACGGTCTTGTCGCCGTGAACACGAGGCGGATTTGAGGTTATGCATCCGTGACCCATAACCTCAAACTCCGACGGAAGACTCCGCCACAAACATATCGGCGCGCACACACAGGATACAAGATTTCATGTAAGTTTCCGGTAACCTCCGCAAAACATTTCACTCAAACACTTGGGACTGGCAAAATCACTCTGGCGATTCTTCAAGGAGATGTTACTTGTGCTAACTCGAAGTGTTACCGAAGTGGTTGCCGAAATTAAACAAACGAACATACCTTCTTCCTAGGCACATATTGCGCTTTCGTGAAATCCATTTCTAAACGGTTATAATACTGAAATCGTGCGTGAAACAATGTTTACTTTTCTCCTGACAACTCGGCACAATGATGCGAAGAACGAGAGTGACAAGACGCGAACCGGAGAGTTTGCAGGTTCGCTCCAATGCTTCCCACGGTAGACCAATCAGCGCGCAGCCGTGAGTGTCGTTGGAGTCGTCGACTAATCACACGACCTGTCCGCCATCTTTTCCTGTAGGGTAAAGTGTAGGGTCTTGGCGGCAAAGTGCAGGAAGGATTGTCAAAACAAAAAGAGAAACCTGGAGACAGAGGGAAAGTGTTTCATGCTCCTTGCCATCCACAATATACTTCCTGATGTAAAAGAATAGTGATCTCTTCTCAAAGAAATTTGCAGATCCTGGCGCCGTGTACCAATGCCGGGGCTTCCGGGAGTGGACCACTGATCTCTATATACTAACTGGATGGTGTATCCCGTGTGAAAAACGTCTGACAACGTGTCACGAATTGGAGGCCAGTTAGTATATAGAGATCAGTGGAGTCGACTTGATGAAATTTGGCGGGCTTGCCGATTGGTAGATGGCTGTCCTATTCGATATGCTGTGATTGGTACTCCCTCCTTCGTATCGTAAGTTGGCAACGGTAATGCGATCTTCATGAAAGACAAGAACAGCGTTATTCCGCTTACGTTTCCTCTCTCTGTACTCAATAGTGACTGTTACGAAGGTCCAGACCAGGATCTATTGTGACTCTTCCCAGTTTCGTTTTGGTTGTTGAGGGTCAGCTGTGGAATGTCAGTCTGCTCTTGCTCTCGCGGGAACGAAATCTACGAAAATAAGCGAAGGATAAAAACAAAATATAATTCCCAATTTCTACAATAAAGTGCCCCTTGCGGAAGGAGACTCCCGTTCTTCGGACTATGACTCTCCTTTTTCGAGGAATATATCAGAATCCCGTTTTTACAGTAAGATATCCAGACCGGTAAGGAACCTTTCTTTTCAGTGACAGGTGATGTAGAACACCTCGACACAAGTTGTCAATGGAAGACAGTATTCCATGGGTAGTGTACTGTATATTATATTTACAGAAAGAAAATCTCTGTACTTATAAGAAATGTTTTCACGTAATAATATGAACCTTCCAAGCCAGTATGGACTCCGCGATAGAGGTCGTTTCCGAGCAATACCTTCTCATAGAGCTTTCCTAATGCAGATAATCTTTGGTAATTAGGGAATACGGCTTTGGACTATTCTGCTGAATGGTATTTGTAATGCATCTACAATATTTGCATTTAAATGCAACGTTTTCGAATTTCTGGAATCTTTCGTGACGACTTCATTTGATATGACACTATGGTCCTCGCTTACATCTCATTTCATTTTTTCTTCATCATGTGACTTGAGGAATGGAATATTGTTGTTCCTTTCTGAAACTATCTGTAGTCCAAAATTAGGTTTACCTACATGGAAAAAAATAATCCAACGAGAAAGCACGAACTTGTAGCTAGGTCTCGTATACAAGAAAAAACTATGAAATATTGAAACGTATCAAATTACAATCTTGACAAACTATTTGTAGTTCAATCGACGATGATTCTCAAGATAGTGCAAAACTACTCACGAATACCCTTTTAAGGTATGAAATTAAAATTTACGGAACTTTGTTAAAATGTTGGTTGGAAATATTATGTTAAGTATCACGAGTATTCACGAGATTCTTTTGACTGTCATTCTACCTTCGGTCGAGCGGCCACAGATAGTACATCAAAATTCTATACCTATCTAAATTACACTTAGCAATATAAGTAACTACATACATAGTTTTTGAATATATATGATTAACATTGCGCATTATATTATACACAAATAAAAAAGCTGAAACAAAGAAAGAGAAGTGAGTCACTGGCGGGATTCGAACACGGGATCTTCGACGCTGCAGTACGGCGAATTTCCATCCTGCTTAACCAGATTATGGTTTAAAAAGAATGTATCGCCCATATGAAGTAAATGCAAGGGCGTGTCCGAACCGTGATTAATTTATTGCTTATTCATTTTTGGTAATGACGATTTCAACATACAATTCTTGAAAATTTTTATTTCTTGAATAAAAGATTATTTCATGAATCGTAAACTTTTTGACTTAGAGTATCAGAAATGCTGTAGAGCACAAAACATTTTAACAGCAACTATTTTGAGAAAAACGTTGATGCTTCTAAGAATCGATTCATGACGGATAAAAAGTGTAGACTCTAGTGCCAATATAAGAAAATTTCTTATTCACGATAGGTTTCTAATATTTGAACACTTATAGGCTCTCTATATAACATTCCACGTCCAATAAATGACGAGTGATATTTCGATATTTTTTCTAGGTATTATTAGAGTAAGGGAATTCACGAACTTAAACTAGTTTCCAATGAAAACCATTTCTTTATTAGTGACGCGATCTGAAGAAAGACTCCTAAACGGCCAAACGTTATTTTAAAGGAGAAGCAGGAGAAGTGGCGACGCGACGGGCCGATAGGACTCTTCCGAACGACAATGTTTAAACGCTTGTACTGGATGAATTATTATTGATGGAACTTTTTTAACTTTACAACCGTAGAGAGCAAGTTCAAATCTACATAAGACATTAAAAGTCAGAGAATCGATTCTCGGCTGCTTAGGGGTCTTTCTTCAGATCGCGTCACATTTATCAATGTATAAATGTAATAATGTTATTTATAAATTTGAACTTCAAGTTTTTGTAATAAATTTAATTCAATAATCATGATCTAATGTGAATAAGTACCCAATTATTTAAAATTTGTTCCGATAAATTTCGTGCTTCTAGCAGCTTCTAGAATCATTTTCGCCGGGGCCGAGGCACTTCGGCAACAAAACACACACAGCACACAATACGGGCTCGAACGTCTGATACACAGTCTGATACACACTCCCAAGATCAACACCTTCCCCGTCAAAGAGAGACATTCTCAGACATTTGTCCATGTATATATTAAACATCCAAGAGGACATAACGCACCCTTGCCCAACGCCCAGCCTAATATCAAACCAGTCGCTTAGTTGTCCATTTACTCTCACACTTGCTCTACTACAGTGGACTTCTACTTAAGTTGACCTTCACTTAAGTTGTCTTCCGGATAAGTTGACTGGGAACGTTCACATAAGTAGAGTAAACAGTCCCCCACCACAAACACTGTGAGAAAGAGAAACCACAGATAGAGAGAGAGAGAAAGCTGCAGAGAGGGGGATATT
>WSXT02171484.1:0-22809 GCA_011762715.2 Neuroterus valhalla | reverse complement strand
AAAAATCCGAAACAGGCGATCGCAAACTGGCGCCAGGCGAAATGTATGGCGTGCGGTCTCCTTGTAGTACTTCGTGGGTATGGGTGAAAAGTACGTTCTTGCAACCCTAACCTCAAAATCTTAACTTTGGCAAGATTTGCTCGAATCTCGTGGTATAAAATACTATTGTTGAGGTTTGAAGGAAACCTGAGTGTTATGGCAGAATTTCGATTTTGGATTCAGATTCAGCGGCCCAAAATCCATAGGATGTGAAACTGACTACTTTTCTCCGTTGGACGACCTACTTTTTTGTGGGGATGTTTAATCATTAGCGCCCATTTCACGGTAACAGCCCCCTAAAGAAGTGAAATGTCCGACATATCAGATTAGTCACATCCTATAGATTTTGGGTCGCTGAATCTGAACCCCTAGCCGAAATTCCGCGATTATTGACAGGTTTTATTCTAACCTCAAAAAACGTAGTTTTTTTTTGGCATTTTTTGTATCGCAAAACACATAGAAGAAAACGCGTGCTTTTTTTATTATTTTGACCGCAGATTTAGATTCAGCGGCAACAAATACATATGAATAGTCTCTCATAGTCCGATGGGCCCACTACTTTGTGGCTGGAAAGAGACTGTAGAGAGGACAATAGTGTACGATTTCGCGAAAAAAGTTAACATTTCCACCAGTCAGAGTTGTCGAATCCTGTCGATTTTGTATCGCTGAATCCGGATTTGAGGTCGTCATTCTGAAATCGGCCTTTGTTTTCTCTCTGCAAGATTTTCATTAATAACAACACACACGTTTTGCAAACGTTTTTATAATGGTTCCTGGTAAACCAAAAACGTTTGGAATTTTCAGACAGGAGAATGTTTTGAAAACGTTGGATACTACCGCTGATTTTTGAGACCTAAGTGGACAAAACTTTCGAAAAACGTTTGACTAATAAAATCCTGAGTGACTACAAATCCAAGACGTATTTCGAACGTTTTCAAAACGTTCAGAAGAAAATTGGTGAACTTTCAAAAGAAGTTTAAGAAACTGTTGAGGATTAAAATTTTGAACGATCGTCTAAATACCATTTAAAGTATGTAAACTACTAAAAAACTTTTTTTCCAATCAAACGTTCTTTTAACCTTCTTGAAACGTTTCTTAAACGTTTCACAAACGTGTGACTAACGTTGTTCAAACGTTGGATAAACGTTCTGGAAACGTTCGATAAATGTTATAAAATTAGGAAGACAGGAGCCAAAAGGAGGTGTGGAAGAAGTGATACGAAGGATAGATGTGGAGGCAGAGATGGAAATATAAGAAAGGAAGAGAAGAGAGAAAATGGCCCTAGTGAAGAAAAAGAAATAGGAACATAAGAGGAAATAATGAAAAAGAGAAGATAGGCATCACATGAAAACCAGGAGAGAATAGAGCATGTTTGGACATGGGAACAAAGGAATACACAGTATAAGTTAGGGAAAATGGCAGAAGAGGAGGAAACGAAAGGGAAAGATGCGAGGTTTATGTATCAGAAAATAACGATTACACGATATATTCAATTTTGTTACGTCCATGTTAAAGTTACATATACTAACTATAGGAGAATCGCTACTAAGGGAGACAGGGGAGGGGATAAAAATGGGAGAAGATACGTTACGTGATATGTGGACGCTTCCTCAAAAGTGCGGTGTCGGAAAACTAGAATAGAAAGAGAAATAGGAGGAGGGATATGGAAGAGAAGACGAGAAAAGAAAGTAAGGAGAGGGTGCATGCAAAACATGCTCCTGGAATGTATCAGGATCGGAGAGAATTCATAAGAAGTTTCGGGTAGTGGAAAGTAATAGTAATAATATGAATGTGGCAAGATCAAAAGAGACGAAGAAGGGTAATAATAGGGTTACCGGGAGGTGTCAGTTCGCAGTTTCGAAATGGAAAGAAGAGGAATAGCAAAGGCGGACCAATGAAAGCTATGGCGATGGGAATGAAAGAGAAATATATAATGGAGAAGGGTAGGAGAGTAATGAAGAGAGAAATATAAGGATAATTGGTAGAAGAGATAAAGTTAAGATCAGAGAGCTAGAAGAGAGTTGATGGAAGAAAATAAAGAGAGGATTAAACTTGTAATGGGAAGAGATTTTCATATAAGGACAGGATATAGAGGAGGAAGAACCATAGAAAGGAGAGCATAGAAGGAAACCCAAAGACAAGATAGTAATTGGGGAGGATAAAAGTTGTTGAAGTGCTTGGAGGGGATGGGTTGGTTTATCTTAAACAGAAATATAGAAGCATTGACTATATGAAACTGGATCACGAGGTAACAGAGAAGGTCAAGAAACCAGAGGTAAGAGAATGTATAGATTCTGATCACTTTCCAATTATACTGACCTAAGAGGGTGAAAAAGGTACGTAAGATAAGGGTAGAGAGTAGGTAAAAGCTAAGAAGAACAGGTGGAGGGGATTGGTCAATGAACGTAAAGAGAACAAGAAAGAACTAAGAAGATGGAGGAAAAGTATGATTAGTGGAGATGAATGTAGAAGGGAAGAGGCGCAGGAGGGAGGAGGGAAGAGGCGCAGGAGACTAGAACAGAAGAAGAGGTTTGAAAAGTAAACCAGGATATTTTCCTGGCTTGGATGAAATTCCAAACGAAGTCTGGATAACGGGTGGAAGGAACTAAAGGAATGGTCATGGATAATGTGCAATAGGGTATGAAGAGGGGAGGAATGGTCAGAGTTTTGAAAAGAGGAGTTGGAAGTATTGATATTGAAAGAAGAAAAAGGAGAAATAAGAAAGAGGAGGTATAGATACACTGGCATATACGAATGATATAGTTATGATAGCAGAGGATGAACAGGTAATAGCGGTTCTAATCACAGGGTTAGAGAGATACTTAGGTGGGAAGAAATAGGATTTGAATGTGAAAAGACGAAGATAATAAGGGTTAGAAAAGGAGGGGGGGGGGGTATGGACTGAGAGATGGAAGGAAGAAAAGAAAGGAGAGGTTACAGAAACGATATGTAACATGGACGCTAGTAGTAGATTGAAGGACAATTGGTAATATGGTGAGAGAGGAAGTGCAAAAGGATGAATAAAGTGCTAGAGTAGGGAAGAGGGCATGGGAATGCGATGAAAATCTAAGGGAGGGGAAGGAAGGAGGTAAAGAAGAAATGTTTTATGGAGGTAGAAGAAATAAGGGGGGGGGGCGAATGAGTGAACGAAATGGAGATGAGAGAAGAGGGGGTTCTTCATGGATGGAGATATAAGAGATGGGATTGGAATAAGCTTTGAAGGATTAGAGAAAAAAGATGAGGAAGGACAATTAATAGGAAGATGGGAAAAGATTAAGGAGTGCAAATATAATAAATGGTATAAGATAATAAGAAAGGAAGCACCAATATTTTTGTTTTGTTCCCCTTGGATTATTCAAAATTGACCAATTTTGAGAGCTTTAATTCAAAATGGTTAGAATTTTATCAACTTACATTATTATTACCAAATAACCGAAATTTATCTAACGCGAAGTGACGGGGCAAAATTTGGTACAAGTTTGGGAGTCAAGTAAAGATGTAGTATCACAATAAGGTGAAAGGTCTATTCATTCTTTATCGCAAAGTGATCGAGTTGAAAAGTTAGCTCGGAATTTAGGGATATAAAAGGTCATGAAAACAGTTTGAGTTCTTATCAGCATCTTTTCATTTGGTCGCAGCCTCTGAAGCAGAATAAAATGTTGCGATTGGAATTTGTGTCACATGATAAGCAATCTTAATTTTCATATCTTTAATAAAAAATATCTGTTTTGGCCCAGGATTAAATAAATTTGGATTTCTAGTTCTTTTCAATGTCCAAAATTCGATTTCGGAATTGATTAAATTCGACATGGAGTTTCAAGGCCATTATTAAAGTGTAATAGAATTTTCTTTGGCCTTGCACAAAATACAAACCCATATTGTGGACTTCCCTTAAACTAAGATTTATCATAGAATAAATATGGATCGATTTCTGAACTTCAATCTTAGAAATATTACCGCCCCTCTTCTTTAAATAGCAGAACTCTTATGTTAGAAGAGTAGCTTTGCATTGTTGAAACATATTCCACCGCTGCCACCCAAAAATGACAAGGTGACAGCGGTGGGACAATTCTACCGTAGGTATACCATCTTCTTCATTTACATTTACTTTTTTGATATTTGTAATCCTAAATGGTCAACTTTGGCTAAGTGAAGCTGATTTGTCAATTTCTCCTTCATTGCACTTCTGTGTTAATTTTTTTTAATGGTCCTTGCTACAGCTTCATTAACATAAATTGTTTTTTTCGAAAACTATGTAGTTTGGTTGCCAATTTGTCTTTTCGGTACGGAATTCAATTCTCCCACTCGTAAAATTGTAATATCTTGTTGGATATCTGCTTCCTGTATTAGAAAATTAATCGCTTTAATTGGACCCTTTGCAATTCGAAAAAATATCCCACCGCTTCTACCAACAAATGACAAAGTGGCAGCGGTGGGATCGTACTGTAACAAGCATATCTTTTTCATTATTCTCCATAACTTTTTTCCTCCCAGATTTTTGGTCTACTACTCTTTCTGTGAAATCGGCCGTATTGAGCAAGTCCTAAACAGGAACTCGACACAATATGACGTTAATCTTGCTTTGATTCGTCGATTGTATTCCGCCAGCAGGTACATCGAATCTAAATTTCAAAATAGAAAAAAAAGGCAATCGGAAGAACGAGGTCATCAGTTAGCTTCACATTCTCAAGGCGCATCTTACTGCTGCGCCACTGATCAAAGAGGACAAACTGTCAGCGGTGGGATCGAACTCAGAGGAATGGATACATTCTACACTCAGCGCCACTTAGAACTATTGTATCCCTTAACAGTCCTTTCAGTCTCTTAGCTGGTAAAACAAGGTCAAGCATACTGTACCTTCCCTCTCTGGACTAAGCATACCTGTGTATCATTTTCTGCTCAAACCTGGTGTTTGTGAAAAAAACCCTTTCTCTCAGCACAAGCTAATTAATTATCTTCCTCTATTGTGTGTGTTTCGGGTCTCGAAAATAACCAAGCGCCCTGTATGTACCTTCGCGTGGAAACAACTCAGCCATTCATGTCACCGAGCAGGATCATCCTTTCCACAGATTCACAAGTATTTGAGGTATAATTTGAAGAGTGTAATGAGGAATTCATTACATTTCTACTGTCGCCATTGACTGGAGCGTAGCATGCTATAACAATTAGTCTTAATAATAAACGTGGAGATACACATTTACAATTTTTTACTAAAATAGTTTCATTTTAACCATAACGATCTGCCGGAAAGCGTTCGTTAAAGCAATGAAACATAATTAGTGCTAAGGAATTGAACTTTCAAACAAGAAGCTGAATTTTTTATTGAGAAGATCAATTTCCCACAAAGGGAAAAAAAGAATTTGCAACAAAACACAAATCTTTTCAACGAATTCGTTGAATTTTAATTACTAAATTCGTTGAATTGAAAAAAAGATAAACTTTAATCCTTATCGATGGGATAGTCAATTATTTAACTAAAAAAATGATTTTCAACCAAAAATAAAAAATTATCCATGATTTCATGGAATTCCTAAATAAATGAATGAATGCTTAACAAAGCCTCTTCACTTCTGACTAAGAAAAGGATTTCCCGACCAAACAGTTGATTTTTCTAACAAAAACATAGAACCAACCAGATACCGTAGCTTTAAATTGAATATTTTTTGGAAGATAGTTGAATTTTGAATCCATAGAGAAAATTGGTCAACCTAAGAAGAAGAGATTCCCAATAGGAATAAGAATTTTGAACAAAGCAGTTGAATTTTCAAACAAGGAAGATGACTTCCGAATAAAGTACCTGAGTTTCCAAAAAAAAATAATCAAAGTTCAACCAAATCGTTGCATTTCCAAACATGAAAATATGGATTTTTAATCAAATTTTCGAACTTCAAACTAAGAACGGTGGGCTTGTACAATTAGAATAGTCAAATTTTCAGATAAAAACATGAATTTTCAACCGGAATAAGAAAAAAAAGGAAAAAATTTAATCGTCTATAAGATTAGGATAATTTTTTACCAAAAAAGATCGATGAAATCATTATTCTCGATTCGAAGAATATTTATATAAGAAAATTAGGCCCAACAACATTTTTAAATACGAATTCATCAGATGAGTGTTCAAAGTAGTAGAAGAAGGCAAAAAAATGTTATAGAAAGGAAGCACTTTATCGCCACAATTATCTTCTCATTATAGAGGTGGATCCCACCGCTGCTACCCAAAAGTGACAAAGTAACAGCGGTGGCATCGTACTTCTGCAAAAATATGTTCTTTATTCTCTTCTAACTCTTTCCTTTCATATTGTTGAGATGAGGCATGGTGGAGTGAGTTAGGGTAGGACACAATTTAATGGGATAGGATAAGATAGGATGGGGTGGGATGTGTTATAATGGGATAGGATGGGATAAGACAAGACAGGATGGTACAGGATGGGAAGAGATGAAAAGAAGCAGGTTATGACAGTACAGGATAGCATGAGACAGAATGTTATGGGACGTGATGAGATAGAATGGGATGGGGTCGGATGGGATGAGATGCGATGGATTGGAAAGGGTTAAGATAGTATAAGATAGGATGAGATGAAATAGCATGAGATGAGACGGGACGAGATAAGACAGGACAGTGAGGGATAGGATTATTAGAGATAGGATGATGTGAGATAAGATTGGTCGGGACAGGAGATGAGATTGTCCGGGATCGAATAAAAGGGATCGGAAGGAATAAATGAGATGCGATGGAATGGGATGGCAGGAACGAGATCAGATGGAATGTTATGTGATGTGATGATATAGATGGGAATGGATGGGGAAGATGGGATAGGATAGGATGGGATGGAATGTGATTGGATAGGATAGGATGAGATGAGACGGGGTGGAGTTAAACAGGGAGGGACACAGTGAAATGGGATAGGATAAGATGGGATTGGGTTGTATGTGATGTGATGGGATAAAATGAGATAAGACAAGACAGGATGGTACGGGATCGGATGATATGATATTGGTTGAGACAGGATAGGACAGAATGGCATGTGGTGAGCCGATTGTGTGTAGGATATTAAGGGACAGGATAGGATAGGATTGGATGGGATGAGAAGGGGCGGGTTATTATAGTACAGAATAGCATAAGATAGAATGTGATGGGACGTGAGGGGATGGGGATGGATAGGATGAGATTGATTGGAAAGGAATAGGATAGGATGAGATAGGATAGCATGAGATAAGCGGGGACGAGACGAGACAGGACAGTACGGGATCGGATTAGATGAGATGAGATAGGATCAGGTGAGATAAGATGGGGCGGGATAGGTGAAGATGAGATGGTCCGGGATCGAATAAAAGGGGACGGGAGGAATAAATGAGATGCGATGGAATGGCATGGGACGAATGAGATCAGATGGGATGTTATGTGATATGATTATATAGATGGGATTGGATAGGATAATATGGAACAGGGTAGGATGGGACAAGATAGGATGAGATGAGACAGGGTGGAGTTAGACGGGGTAGAGTTAAACAGGGTGGGACACAATGAAACGGGATATGACAAGATGATATGGGGTGGTATGTGATGTGATGAAAGAAGATGAGATAAGACAAGACAGGGTGCTACAGGATGGGATCGGGGAGAATTGAATGGGATGAGCTGATTCTGGATAGGATATTAAGGGACAGGAAAGGATAGAATGGGATGCGATGAGAAGGGGCGAGTTATGATAGTATAGGATTACATGAGATGGAATGTGATGGGACGGGGATGGATGGGATGGATTTGAAAGGGTTGTGATCGGATAATATAGGATGACTATATGAGATGGGATGGGATGAGCTGAGATGGGAGGAAAGAGATCGGTCAGAATGTTGTGCGATGTGATGGTATTGATGGGATCGTATGGGATAAGATGCAGCAGGACGGGACAAGACAGGATGGGATGAGCCTGTATTGTAGTACAGAATAGCATAAGAAAGAATATGATGGGACGTGATTAGGTGAGGATGGATTGGAAAGGATTGAGATAGGATAAGATGGGATAGCATGAGATATGACGGGAAAAGACGAGACAGAACAGTACGAGATAGAATTGGATGGGATGAGATAGAATGAGGTAAGATAAGATGGGGCAGGATAGGTGGAGATGAGATTGCTTAGGATCGAATGAAAGGAAACGCAACGCATAAATGAGATACGATGGCATGGAATGGGAGGAATAAGATCAGATGGAATGTAATGTGATGATATGAATGCGAGTGGATGAGATGAGATGGGATGTAATGTGATTGGATTAGTTGAGATGAGATGGGTTAGGAGGGGACAAGACAGGACAAGATGAGCCTGCGGAGGATAGGATACATTTGGATGAGTTGAGCCGGAAAAGAAGAGGATGAAATGGAATGTGATGAGATGATAAAGGATAAGATGAGTTGTGATGGTATTTGATAAGATAGGATGGAGTGATTTGAGGTAAGATGGGATAGAATGGGATGGGATATCATGGGATGAGAGAGGAAAGGATGTGGTGAGATAGCTTGGAATGAGATTCATGGGATGGAGTGGGGTGGGATGGGTTGGGATAGGATAGGATGGGATGGAATGTTATTCGATGTAATAGAAGGGTTGGAGTTAGATGTAATGGAATATAATAGGATAGGAAAGGATGGAATCGGATAGAATAGAATGGTATAGGATGAGATGAGATGGGATCAGATGGGATGAGATAAGATGGGATGGGATAAGATGGGATGCGTTGAAGCGGGTATGAGTAGGATATGGCAGGATGGTTAAGGTTGAGCCGAAACAAAATTTTCAACGAAATAGTTCAATACTCAACTTGCCCGAATTAGAATTTGAATTAAGAAACTCTAACATGGTAATTTGACCAAAGGAAGAAACAATTCTCAAGAAGACAGTAGGATCCATAACCAAAAAGCGAATTGGTATCCAGAATGATAAATCTTTGACCGGAAAAATCAAATTCTGTTAAGTTCTTACTGAAATTCCAATCATAAACACGCTGCATTCTTAGAAAAATTTTCGGAATCCTAACCAGAAGAATATAAGAAAAAGAAAAAAGCAAAGATTGTGCAAGAAGGAATCTCTTGTATAATCCTTGCAATTTTCTGTCGCTACTCTTGTTATAAAATCGGCAGTATTTAGCAAGTCTTGGAGAGCGAGTCGATGCAATATGGCGTTAACCTTGCGTCGTTTTCACTGCAAGAAATCGTCAGCACGACACGGCCACTCTCCCCGTCCGCGCAGCTTTTTCGTGACGCGGCCTTGGCACCAGACGAGGAACGTTCTGCAGATACGAAACCCACTTAATCGACCGTATGGAACGGTAGAACACGTGGACCGGAACAGGAGTCTCTCGACCTGTCAAATGACAAGTGAGCTATTCCTGTTTCTCCAGAAAAGGGCATTACAAGCAGCAGCACTAATTTGGTTTCAATCTCACGATCCTTTAGAGAGAAAAAAATAATAATTCCTCATGTGGTAAAAGCTAAGCTCCAAATCGGTAAGGGAACTAGGTCCAAAATGACCAGTTCGAAATAGAGAATAAGATGACTTTTGGATAATGAATATATTCAGTAACAAGAAATTATCTTCTAGGCATTACTTCAATATTTCCTGCATCGTCTGCTGCAGCAGACAAAAAATTTAGAAACGGCGGGAATTTTTCGAATATTTTCAATTATTTTTCTGGTTACAATTCCAAAAATTTTCCTAAAAATGCAGTTTATTTATCATTTGAATTTCAGTAGGAACTTTATTAGAATTCAATTTTTCCGGTCAAAGATTTATCATTTTGTTTAGAAAATCATTTCTTTCGTTATACATTCTACTGTTTTCCTCGGGATTTGTTTTTGGGTTGAATTACCCTGTTACCCATCTTGTGTAGTTGAAACATCGAGTATAATGTTGCCTAATGAGAATCCCTCCCTTTTCCTTCAAAATTTAGGATCTTGTTGAAAATTAGAAAAACTCTACCAAAACTTAATTCTTCGGTTGAGAATAAAACTGCATGGTTAGAAGTTTTCCTATCTTGTTTGCAAATTTAACAAAGACTTTGTTAGGAATCTACTCTTTTGTTCAAAGATTCATTATGAGGTTGAAAATTCATCTTTTTGGTAGAAAATTATTTTTTTAGTCTACATGCAACCATTCGGTCAGAAATAATTAAGGCAAGTTGAGTTTTAAACTATTTGTTTGAAAATTTCATCTCGGCTCAACTTATCTTATCCTGTCCTATCCTTATCATGCCCTTTTCGAAGCATCCCATATAATCCCATCTCATCCTATCCCATTGCATCTCATCCCACTGCATCCTATCCTCTCCCATCCTATCCCATCACATATAATTCCAAACTATATATAACATTACATCACATCACATTCCATCCCGTCCTATCCTATCCTACACTATCCCATACTATCCCATCTCAACCTTTCTCATCTCATTCTATCCGATACCATCTTATTCCATTCAGTCCCATCGCAGAACATCACACCTCATCTTATCTTATCAATCCCATCCCAAATCATCCAATCCTTCCCCATCTGATCCCATTCCATTCGATCTTATACTGTACCGGCTCGACACATCCAATTGTAACCCAACCTGTGCATACTTATCCCATCCTATCTTGTCCGGCCCTAATTCTTTCCCATCTCATCCCACCCCATCCTTCTGTCCCATTTCATTCCATCTCAGGCCACCTCATCTCCACCCATCTTAGTCCATCTTATTTCATTCGATGTCTTCCCGTCCGAACGTATCTGTACTACCCTTCTCGTCTTATCTTGTCTCATCTCATGCTAGCTTATCCTATCGCAACCCTTTCCAATCAATCGCATCTTATCCCATCCATTCCCATCCCATTCCATATCATCCCGTCCCACTTTATTCTATCTTATACTATCCTATACTATCACTACCAGCCGTTTCTCATCCCATGCAATCCCATCCTACCATATCCCTCAACATCCCATCCAGAATCGGCTTATCACATCCTATTCCGTTCTGCCAGTCTCAACTCAATCTGTCTCATCCCATTCGATCCCGTACTATATTCTCTTGTCTGATACCATCCTATCCCATATCACTAAATCCCAACATATTCCATCCTATCCTATCCCGTAACATCATGTTCTACCCTGTCTCATTCCACCCCTTCTCATCCCATCCCGTCCCATATTATCTCATCCTGTCCAATCCCATCGTATCGCGTACCATCATGTTCTGTCTTCTCCCATCTTATCACATCCCATCACAACTTATGCTATCCTTTCCCATCTCATCCCATTCTATTCTATCCCATTCGGCTCAACTCATGCAATTGTATCTTATCTTGTGCAGGCTCATCCCATCCTGTATTGTCCCGTCCCATCCCATATTATCCTATGAAATCTCATCCATAACATCACATCACAAAACATTCCAGCAGATTTCATACCTCCCATCCTATCTCACACAATCGCATCTCATTTATTCCTTTCGTTCCCTCTCATTTCATCTCAGACAATCTCATCTCTACCTATCTTGTCCCATCTCATTTCATCTTATTCTATCTCATACAGTCCTATCCATTACTGTCCTGTCTCCTCTTGAACCGTTTAATCTCATGCTATCCCATCCCACGCAATCAGATCCCATCTTATCTGATCTCAACCCTTTCAAATCGATCTCATTCCATCCATCTCCGGCCCATCACATTCTATCTTATGTAATCCTGTACTATCATAAGTCGCTCCATTCCATCCCATCCTATCCTATCCCGTCCCTTAATATCCTATCTAGAATCGGACCATCACATAAAATTCTGTCCTGTCTTGTCTCATTCCATTCTGTCCCATCCCATCCCATCCCGTAGCATCCTATCTTGCATTATCCCATGCTATCACATCCCATCAGATCCGACTATGTCCTATCTTATCATTTCCCTACCATTATGCCCTCCTCTGTTCTTATTCCACCCCGTCTCATCCTATCCCGTCCCATTCTATGTCATTCCATCCCATCCCTATCTCATTCTATCTCAACCTGTCCCATCAAATTCCATCGTATGTAATACTGTACTATCATTACTTGCCCCCTTTCATCCCATCCCATTATATCCTGTTCCATATTGTCCTATCCAGAATCGGCTCATCATATCCCATTCTGCCCTTCCTTGTCTCATTCAATTCTGCCCCATCCCATCCCGTACCATCCTATCTTGTATCATCCAATCCTATCACATCCTGTCACATCCCACTATGTCGCATCTTAGGCTATCCCGTACCATTATGTCCTTTTCTGTCTCATTCCACCTCGTATCATCCTACCCCGTCCCATATCATCTCATTCCATTCCATCCCACCATTTGTCACCTTATCCTATCCCGTACAATTATATCCTTTTCTCTCTCATTCCACCCCTCCTCATCTCATCTCGTCCCACATTATCTCATCCTGTCCCATCCCAACGTATCGCGTACCATCCTGTCCTGTCTTTTCCCATCTTATTACATCCCATCACAACTCATCCTATCCTTTCCAATCTCATCCCATTCTATTCGATCCCATCCTGTCTCGGCCCAACTCATCCAACTATCTTATCCTGTGCAGGCTCATCCCATCCTGTCTTCGTCCGTCCAATCCCATCTTATCCCATCTCGTCCCATCTCACTTCATCCTATTCTATCTCATACAGTCCTATCCATTACTGTCCTGTCTCGTTTAATTCTATTCTGTCCCATCCCATCCCGTAGCATCCTGTCTTGTATTATCCCATCCTGTCACATCCCATCACATCCGACTATATCCCATCTTATCATATCCCTACCATTATGACCTTCTCTGGCTCATTCCACACCGTCTCATCCTATATTATCTCATATCATCCTCATATTATCTCCTTCCATCCCATCCCATCCCCATCTCATTCTATCTCAACCGGTCCCATCACATTCTATCTTATGTAATACTGTACTATCATCACTCACTCCTTCTCATCCCATCCAATCATATCCCTTTCCTTATTGTCCTATCCAGAACCGGCTCATCATATCCTATTCTGTCCTATCTCGTCTCATCTCATCCTGTCCCATCCCATCCCGTACCATCCTATCTTGTATCATCCCATCCTATCACATCCTATCACATCCCACTATGTCTCATCTTAGGCTATCCCGTGCCATTATGTCTTTCTCTGTCTCATTCCTCCCCGCCTCATCCCATCCCGTCCCATATTATCTCATCCCGCCATTTCCCATCCTATCCTATCCCGTGCCATTATGTCCTTCCCTCTCTCATTCCATCCCGTCTTATCCCATCCCATCCCTATCTCATTCTATCCCAATCTGTCCAATCACATTCTATCTTATGTTATACTGTACTATCATAACTCGCCCCTCCTTATCCCATCCCATCCTATCCCGTTCCTTAATGTGCTGTCCAGGATCGGCTCATCATATCCCATTCTGTCCTGTCTTGTCTCATCCTATTCTGCCCATCCCATCCAATCCCGTTCCATCCTGTCTTGTTTGATCCCACCTTATCACATCCCATCACATCCCACCATGACCCACCTTATCCTATCCCGTACTATTATGTTCTACTTTGTCTCATTCTACCCCGTGCCATCTCATGAATGAATGAATGATGTTTTTGAATGATGTGTTAAAACTGAACAAAAAGAAAATTGGAAATTGTGTTGTTTCAAATCAAAATGGGTTTATTTATTTTCCAACGTCTAGTTATTCTGAAGTTTGTTTGCGAATATATATTATCCTAGGGAAAGGATCATCTCACTCGGATAAATGAAAAGCTGGGTTGCTGCGCAGCACATAGGTACAGGAAGGGTACTTTGTCATGTTGACAATTAAAAAACAAACGGTTATCAAGATGAATGGATCAGCTGATACTTAGGGAAATGCTGGTTTCTAGCAAAACATTGGTTTAGGCGTGTAATTATAGACATTTATACTTTGTCCTGAACCGGGAGCAACGGCATTATTGACTTCATTGTAGCAAAGGAGAGATGAAGATAACTTGCAAGGGATACGAAAGTTAGGAGAGGTTTTGAATGTAAAACAGATGGCATTTCGCAGGACAGTATCTTTGAGAGTGCATCCAAAGTGTGCAGTACTGCGTCAAATGTCAGAGATGTCAGGGATGAAGAAAGTACCAAACTATAGAATGATTTTGTCAATAGAAGCAGGGAGGCTAAGATACTAGTCGTAGCAAGTGGAGATGATGTCAAAGTGGAAAAAGATACAAAAACGCAAAATGACTTTGAAGCAAATAATACTAGAGAAAAAATACTAGCAATGAGATAGACGGAATTGAGAACGCTGATGGTGGAATGACGTGGGATTTGGATGGCGTGAAAGATATTGTGAGTGATTTTTTTTCAAGGAATGGTATAGAGGTCAGGCCACGAAGCATAATAATGGCGACACTGAAGATGATATATTAGCTCATCCCGTTGGAGATAGCGGAAGGAAAATCAATATTGATGACATTATATCCGTAATTAAGAACCTGAAGAACTGCTATGCTCCAGTCTATGGCGATAGTAGAGATGTAAAAGAATTCTCCTGGAGCTCGTTGAACAGAGATGTCCAACAGAGTTGAGAGATGTCCTAGAAAAGAGGTGTCCAACGCGTGAGCAACGATGTAAATAACTGTCACTCGTCATCCCCCCCCCCTTTCCGCCTTGGATGCGTTCATAGGGTGGTCGCGATGTGGCAAGGGGTACTCAGCGGCCGGGCTGTGTGATAGGAGGCGTGGTCAGGCGTAGTCAGACGAAGCCCGTGGTGGGAAGAGGAGAGAATTCTCGATGGAGCACTCGTAGGAGGGGAAGGAAGGAGAAGCGTGCCAACCTTGCGTTGGACACCCCTGTCCTAGAAAGTTGCTGTGCTGGGGAAAGGATCATGCTACTCGGAAGGATAAGAATAGCTGGGTTGCTTTTCACTGCGAAGGTACAGACAGCCTAGATAGTCATTCTGACAGATGAACAGACAAACAAACATTATCGTAAAAACTTTTTTTTAGAAGGTCTCACAACGCCAATAATTGACGGAACCTGGATGAGATCGAATTCTCATGAACCTAGTACCTCCCACCATGAATGGTGAGAATGTAACAAGAATCGAATAATTTGGGTGGCAAAATCCATTTATATTCATTCACGCAAATTTCAATCGGAACAAAGTCAATCTATTTCTTGCATGGAGTGCTGATAACGAACGATCAGGCAAGATCCGAATTCCTGATGATACTCGACCTCTGTAGGAACACTCAGCACATGGCCAAGTATTCACGAGGAGTCCGTGTGATGAATACGAGTCAAGTACGAATCTCTCTGTTCTATGATATGCCAATTTAACTCCACTAGACTATTATACGTGCGATTTGAGCGCGTCAAATTTCAACCCACTTGAAGGAGACTTTACCAACCAAATAGGTATTTCTTCAACCAAAGAATTGCATTCTCGAACGAAAAGATATATTTGCAAACGAAAATGTGGATTTCCAAGGGAATAGCGAGAGGCGATTCACTCGAAAATACAACGTCTCAAATGTTAGAAATCAAAATGAACGACGTTCTAAATCCGCCGAAACCGTTTACTGGAACGCGAAATTCGGAAATTTTATTCCGAATTCATGAACTACTGTAAGCGTTCGTTAGAGATGTAACAAGTTTGAAGACAACGTTCGAAGATAGACCCAATCCGATCAGCTGTTCCTCACATGGCGAGTGTAAATCGTATTAAATTGAATAATTATTATCATTATCATGATTCCAGCCGATATTGAATTTCAAAAAAAGAGAGCATAATCGCCGAGAAGTTCAGAAGTTCGAAATTCGATAAAAAAATTTCTATAAATTTCCGGAAATGCACGAAAATTCCCGGTTAATCATGGTAATTCTACGGAAAAGTATCCCGTGATCAGGTTTTGAATTAATCGAAAACAGTCACGGAAATTATTATTTTCAGTTAACTATTCTAATTTTTTGGTAACCCCTAATACAAAAAGTTAATCGTGACTCATCAGTCAAGTGAAATAATTTAATTTCTCTCAGTCTATATTCTATTATATAGACCCATAGAGTTATAGCAAGAAAATCACTGCTAAGTTGATTGAAACTATTTTAAAAAGTGCAGTTTTATAGTTTATATTCTCGAAACTATGAAAGTTGGCTCAGGATTCGTAATTCCATCATTTAAAAGGATTGTACGCAATTTTTTCTAATACGTTTTTTCGACTGTCCTTTTTTCTGCGAATTCTTTTTTCCAACAGGCCTTTCTTTCGCCGATTGTTTTTTCTACTGAACCTTTTTTCCACGAATTCTTTTTGCACCGGACCTACGTCCCAACAATCGTTCTTTTCCACCGGACCTTTTTTCACGAATTCTTTTTTCCACCAGACCTTTCTCCACTAATTGTTTTCCACCTGACCTTTTTTCCACGAATTCTTTTTCCCGCAGGACCTTTCTTCCACCAACTGTTTTTTCAGCCGGACCTTTTCCCACAAATTTCTTCTCCCACCGGCCCTTTTTTCCACCAATTGTTTTTTCCAATCGACCTCTTTTCCACGAATTCTTTTTTCCACCAGACCTTTTCTCCACCAATCGTTTCATCTACCGGACCTCTTTTCCACAAATTCTTTCCTTCACCAGACCTTTTTCCACGAATTCTTCTCCCACCGGACCTCTTTTTCACGAATTCTTTTTCCCGCTGGACCTTTTTTCCACCAACTGTTTTTTCCACTGATTGTTTTTGCACCGGACCTTCTTTCCACCGATTGTTTTTTTCCACCGGACCTTTTTTCACGAATTCTCTTTTTCAGCAGACCTTTTTCCACCAATTGTTTCTTTCACCCGACCATTTTCCACGAATTCTTTTCTCCACCAGGCCTTTTCCCACGAATTCTTTTCCCCACCGGACCTCTTTTCGACGAATTCTTCTTCCCGCTGGACCTTTTTTCCACCAACTGTTTTTTCCACCGGACCTTCTTTCCACGAATTCTTTTTGCACCGGACCTTCTTCGCACCAATCGTTCTTTTCCGCCGGACCTTCTTTCATGAATTCTTCTTACCACCAGACCTTTCTCCACCAATTGTTTTTTCCACCTGACCTTTTTTCCACGAATTCTTTTTCCCACAGGATCTTTCTTCCACCAACTGTTTTTTCAACCGGACCTTTCCCCACGAATTCTTGCTCCCACCGAACCTTTTTTCCACCAATTGTTTTTTCCAATGGACCTCTTTTCCACGATTTCTTTTTTCCACCCGACCTTTTCTCCACCAATTGTTTCTTCCATCGGACCTCTTTTCCACAAATTCTTTTCTCCACTAGACCTTTTTCCACGAATTCTTTTTCCCACTGGACCTCTTTCCCACGAATTCTTTTCCCCGCTGGACCTTTTTTCCACCAACTGTTTTTTCCAATGGACCTTCTTTCCACGAATTGTTTATGCACCGGACCTTCTTTCCATCAATTATTTTCTCCACCGGACCTTTTTTCACAAAATCTCTTTTCCACCAGACCTTTTTCCACCAATTGTTTCTTCCACCCGAACATTTTTTTACGAATTCTTTTCTCCACCAGGCCTTTTGCCACGAATTCTTTTCCCCACCGGACCTCTTCTCCACGAATTCTTTTTCCCGCTGGACCTTTTTCCCACCAACTGTTTTTTCCATCGGACCTTCTTTCCACTAATTGTTTTTGCACCGGAACTTCTTCCTACCGATTGTTTCTTTCCGCCGGACCTTTTTCCACGAATTCTTCTTCCCACAGGATCTTTCTTCCACCAACTGTTTTTTCAACCGGCCCTTTTTCCTACCGGACCTTTCCTCCACCAATTGTTTATTCTACCGGACCTCTTTTCCACGATTCCTTTTCCCGCTGGACCTTTTTTCTTGAACTGTTTTTTCCAACGGACCTTTTCCCCATGAATTGTTCATGCACTGGACCTTCTTTCCACCGATTGTTTTTTTTCACCGGACCTTTTTTCATGAATTCTCCTTTCCACCAGACCTTTTTTCACCAATTGTTTCTTCCACCCGGCCATTTTTCCACGAATTCTTTTCTCCACCAGACCTCTTTCTACCAATTTTTTTTCCACCGGACCTTTTTCCCAGCAACTGTTTTTTTGCTCGAAACTTTTTTCCACGAATTCTTTCTTCCACTCATCATTCTTACCACTCATCATTCTTACCACTCATGTGGAAATTTTGCACTACTTGCGGGCAATTGGTCATAATGTCAAATTTTGAAATTCGAATTCCAAAATTGATTTGGATTCTGCATATCACCTTCTATTTTTATTTTTAAAATTGTAGGGAAAGTTGACAATCATGAGTTCAAAAAATACCTGCTGTTAATAAAAAAAGATGTAGTGGAAAAATGTCCATTAAGAAAAAAGGCAAGTTGGAAAATGTCCTGTAGAAAAAAAGGTAAGTGGAGAAATGTCCAATAGAAAAAATTTCAGTAGAAGGAACAGACTGGAAAAAATGGAGTAAAAATTATGGAGTGGGAAAAACGTCTCACTAACCAAATTTAGACATTCTCATTATAAAAAATGTGCAAATGATGTAATAATAAAACGAAAAATATCTTGTTAACAATAATCGATGAAAAATAATTGATAAATTTTTAATAATTCGATATTCAGCTAAGTGTTCCATAACTAAAACTGTTAGGCTGAGAAATAATTCCTAGTACTTGAGCACTTATATCCAATGTTTTGTCTGTCATCCCTGTACTAATAAAATCATTAAATCATTAGTTAATGTTTAAAATATTTATTCTTCTACATTTGTTAGAAAAGTGTAGGTTTCACGTTCAAAATCGTGAGCGAAAGGTAAAAACCGTTTACGTTGAATCAGTAAGAAAAAAATAAATGCATTTCTTTTGTTTTGAAAAAAAAATATTTAGAGGTGCCGCAAGCCCCGTGAAGTTTAACACGTATTTCCCATAAGAAAAAAAAGACGTTTTTGTAAATTTGATTTAGAATTGTCAATATTAGGTCAGTCGAGTTCCCAATTCACCATTTATCTTCACAATCATTTAGAGAATGCGAATAAAATATTACTTTTCGAATATCACCCACATAAGTCTGTTTTATAGGGTCCCAAAAAACCCCATAAGTGAGAAAATGGGTTTTTCGAATTTTTGGCGCTAATTATAATTTTTTCGCGGTTTTTAACGCATATTGTTTCAAATACATAAAATACTACTTTGTACCGATAATAAGATGTTTATTCGAATTGTTTAAACAATTTATTATTGTTTTCAGCAATTTTCTCTTAGAAAAGGGTTGGAAAGTAAAGGTTTTTTCTTAATTTTTCAACTTATTTCCAATGTTTCAGTAAGCGCGAGGTAATAATTAATTAAAGTTAAGAAAAATAATTGTTCAAGCAATTTGTTACTTCCATAACAATATTCTCTTATAATAATGCTACGAAGTTGCGGTTTTTTCTGGAATTTTCGATTCTTTGTCCACTTCTCACATAAAGTGGGCAATTATTTATTTTAATTGAGCAAAAATAATTGTTTAAACAAATTGTGAATGTTTATAGCTATCTTCTTCTAGATTAATACTACATAGTTGCGGTTTTTCCTAAAATTCTAAACATTTTATCACTTTTCAATCAGAATAAAGTAATAATTATTTCATGTTAAAAAAAATTATTTAAACAATTTATCATCATTGCTGATAATATTTCCTTTGCTTAATGATAGAAACTTGCGTTTTTTTCTGAAATTTAAAACTTTTTGCCCAATCTTCACATGAAGTAAGTTAATATTTAATTTAGTTGAATAAAAATAATTATTAAAACAAATTATTATTGTTTATACCTATCTCCTCTTAGACTAGTGCTAAAAAGTTGCGGTTTGTTTCTAAACAATTAAGCTTCTCATCAACTTCTCACTTAGTGACGTAATAATGAATGCGAGTAAACAAACATGCTTATTTAAACAATTAATTATTGTCCACGACCTTTTTCTCTTAGAAAAGTGCTAGAAAGTTGTGGTTTTTTCTGAAATGTTTAACTTTGCTCTACCTTTTTAGCTGTGAACAAATGATAAATAAACATTAGAGAGAATCATATTTCACGTAGTATTGTATTTTTTTTGAGTAAATTATTTTTGTTCTTTTTCCAATGTTAATAAAAATAATTAAAACAATAGAGTTCCTATACAAAAGAGACAAAAAGAAAGAATGGAATAATTAAAAGTAGGTTCAAGGACTAGCTCTGTAAAAGACTTGTAAAAGTTTTGCTTTTAGTTACAACGAGAAATTTATTGCAAAGCGTAAAAAAATAATTTGGAATTGCAAATATTTTAGTATAAGCCAACCCTACCCCCTCTTTCCCTGGAGGGGGAATTCCAAATAATTTTTTTACGCATTGCAATACATTTCTCGTTGTAACTAAAAACAAAACTTTTACCACCTACTTCCAATTATTCCATTCTTTATTTTTGTCTCTTCTGTTCTAATTATTTTTCTTAAAATTAGAAAAACAACAAAAGAAATTTACTTGGAAGAATACAAAACTACGTAAAATATAATCCTCTCTAATGTTTATTTATTATTTGTTCACAGCTAAAGAGGTAGAGCAAAGTTAATCATTTCAGAAAAAATCACAACTTTCTAGCACTTATCCAAGAGAAAATCGTCATGAATAATAATAAATTGTTTAAATAAGCATGTTTATTAACTCGCATTAATTATTACCTCACTGAGTGAGAAGTTGATAAAAAGCCTAATAGTTTAGAGACAAACCGCAACTTTTTAGCACTGGTCTAAGCAAAGATAGGTATAAACAATAATAATTTGTTCAAACAATTATTTTTGGTAAATTAAATTAAAAAATTGCCTACTTCAAGTAAAAAGTGGAGAGAAAGTTGTAAATTCCAGAAAAAACCGCAACTTTGTAGCATTATTCTAAGAGAATATTGTTATGAATGATAACGAATTGTTTAAACAATTATTTTTGTTAACAATAATTGATTATTATCTCGCTCTAAGTGGAACGTTGAAAATAAGTTGAAAAATTAAAAAGCAACCTTGACTTTCTAACCCTTTTCTGAAAGAAAGTTGCTAAAAACAATGATAAATTGTTTAAACAATTTGAATATTTGAATTTGAATTTTATTCGCATTTTGTGACCCATTGTGAAGGTAAATGGTGACTTTCGAACTCGATTTCTCTAATATTGAGATTTCTGAATAACGTTTACAAAAACGTCTTCTTTCCTCATGGGAAATACGTGTTAAACTTCATGGGGCTTGAGCCACTTCTAAATATTAAAAAAGAAAATGCATTTATCTTTTCGTGGATTCGAACAAATTTCGCGCGTTTTGCATAAAAATTTGGAAAAAATTTTTTGTAATGCATTTTTGGATCACCATAATGTCCAACGTTTGCACTCAGCGTTGGAAAACGTCGAAGTTTCAGAGTAAAACGCCTCTCGCGGAATAGCGAAATTTTTAAGCAGGAACATGAAAGCTTAAGATTCAATCAAATAATTTTTTGGTGTTAATTGTGCGGATTACTGATCTGATAATTATTTGGAACAATGGAAAAAAAACTGCCGCCGCTTGGGTTTGAACCGAAAACGCCTCGTTTCATGAGCAGAGCGTTTACCAATCACGCTACTAGTGCCAAGAAGATTGATTTTTCAACAAGAAAGAGAAATCATCCACCAAAAACATGGAAGATATTTGATAGATAGTTGCTCATGATAACATGCAAGCAAGTATTATGGTCGCTAGGCATGGGGTTTCTCCATGTGAACAGTTTGGGGACTTGAGAAAAAGTGAGTCCTGGTCTCAGGACGCGCTCTATTTATAGCCGACGGGAGAGCGTTCCTTACGCGTGGGTTAGAAGAAAGGTTATCGCCGGATTGGTCCGCATTTGCCGCTAGCATGTCAGCTTTATGCGCAGGGTCAACATTTTCGACGCTAATGGGAGGGAGTCTTGCGCGATTTTTAAATCCATTTATAACTGATTGAGATTATACATATAATTTATAATAATAAATACATTTCAGCATACATCAAGATGGAATAGTTAGAACAGTTGAATTTTCGATCCCCACTGGAGAAATTCTCATAACTCCACGGTTGCCTTCTCTAACTGAATTAACGTCTGATATGCGATCTGTCATTTTCAGAACACATTATTACGAGCACATCGCTAAAGAAAACATGAAAGCTAAATAATACAAAATTCTCGCTAGGGACTTCATTTGCGGAATTCCAACCACGATCTGATTATTCGCATCGTTGCACCGTGACTTATTTCCCTCTATTTTGTATTCCCCAAGCAAGGAGAAACACACGCGAAAACTCGCTGAAAATTTTATAAGCTTCCTTTTCAATATTTGTTGCAGGAAAACTCTCAAAATATAAAAGATTCTTTTCACGAGGTAATATTCTTTATTTATAATGTGTCTCCTAAGGGTTTACATGACCTCCGTTTCTTTACAAACAACAATTTTCTTCTTTTCTCTTAGCCTAATTTATTTTCTAATATATACATATATACACAAAGTACGATGAAGTACGGCGAGCGAGCGAGCGAGTGATCGAGTTCTTGAGTATTTTTTTTTCTATTACCTATTATCTATTTGAACTTACGAGCGAGAAAGAGAGAGCGCATCCTAACCTTATTTTACTTAAATCTACTTATTATTACTGCCAGTTTCATCTACCTTATTTTTGTGTGACTTCCGTTTCCTTTTCCTTTCACTTCTCTCCAAACTCAACCTTTTCCTTTAC
>WSXT02171473.1:1897-22809 GCA_011762715.2 Neuroterus valhalla | reverse complement strand
GGGTTAAAATGTTTTAAATTTTTCCATAATTTTTTTTTTTTTTTTTTTTTTTTTTTAAATCAATGAGCAAGACACTGAGGTAGAAGTAGTAGTACAGTCAATCTGTTACAAAAAAGGGCATTTTTGGAGAAAAATTCCGTAAAACTTTTTTTGCGGAAATGGCTAGAAGAGTATTGAAAGAGATTATCCTAAAAAATGCGGGATCGTTCAGGATGGGTTCTTAAGAAAACTCAAAAAGTTTTTGGATTCGATGAATCTCGGAAATGATAGGTTTTTGGTAAAATTTGTGGGGACAAGAAAATTACGAAAAAATGATTTATTCATTGTGAATTAATAATTTATAATGGTCCGACATTACCGTCGCCCTCGTCGGGAACAATGGGAAATCTAAGGTGACAGGTTTGTCACGCTGTAATTCTTGAACGGTAAGTCGTACAAGAAAAATTTGTTCATAAATTTTGAAGGTTTTTTTGAGCCAAACAATTTCCCTGTTGCCAGTTTTGCTATGAAAATTTGTCTTCATTGTCAAAAAGCGAGAAAACGCTTTTTTGGTACTTAAGCGCCATCTATCAATTTCAATTTTCATCGCAGCCTGTCGACCCAATGAGAAAAGTTGTATGGAACATTGCCTAGAACATTGTTTGCCTCACAAATTTCCTCAAAAACCTATCATTTCCGAAATATATCAAATCAAAAAACTTTGTGAGTATTCTCAAAGATCTGCCCCTGAACGATCCAACATTTTTCAGGCTAAGTTTTTTCAACGCTTTTCTAGCGATTCCCGCAGAAAAATGTTGAATAGTATTTTTTTCCACAAAATTTGACAGATTAATTGTACTACAAAGGAAGTGACAAGCATAAGAAGGAACGAGGGACGAAAAGATAAAGTAGCGCTGGTTACATTGAAGAATAGGGAAGATAAGAAGAAGGCACTGTCGAATAGAAGGCTGTTATATGGCAGGGTACAAAGAATGGAGAAAGATTTCACATAGGATAAAGACAAGGTAAAGTTGAAAATTATAAAGTAGCAGAAGAGGAAGAAAGGAAAGGAAAACATACATGGCAAGAAACATTGGAAAAACAATGGAAAGGGAAAGAGAGAAGGAGAAGGAAAAAATATTATTATTTAAGGTATAAGATTGGAAGGTAGGGATTTGAAGAAAGGCGTGGAAGAAGTGTTAGAAAGGATGCATGCAAAGGTACAGTGAGATGAAGTGAAAAGTGTAGGAAGGAACGAGCAAGGAAGAGGTGTAATAGCACTGGTCAAAGTGGAGGATAGGAAAGATAAGAGAAAAGAATGTCAAAGAAGAGGCTATCATATGGCAGGATACAAAGAATTGAGGATGATTTGACATACGAAGGAAGAGAAGACACAATCCAAAATTAGGAAATAGCAGAAAAAGGTAGGAGAAAAATACATAGGAAGAAACGTTGGGAGAAGGATGGAAAGGAGAAGGTTATTTGAAGCATAACATTGGGAGGTAAGGATTTGAAGGAAGGCGAAGGAGAAGTGTTAGAAAGGATACATGCGAAGGTTCAGTAGGATGTAGTGAGAATTATAGGAAGGGACGAGGAAAGAAGAGGTCTAATAGCACTGGTCAGATTGGGGGATAGAAAAGATAAGAGAACCGCAATGTCAAAAAAGAGTCTGACATATGGCAGGGTACAAAGAAAAGAGTATGATTTGACATACGAAGGAAGAGAAGACACAATCCTAACTTGAGGAGTAGCAGAGGAGGGAAAGGAAAAAATACATGGGAAGAAACATTGGAAAAAGAATGGAAAGGAGAAGAGAGAAGAAAGAGGAAAAAATATTGTTATTCGAGGAATAAGCTTGGGAGGTGAGGATTTGGAGGAAGGTGTAGAAGAAGTGTTAAAAGGATACAGACAAAGGTACAGTCAGATGAAGTGGGAAGTGCAGAAAGGGACAAGGAAAGAAGAGGTGTAATAGCGCTGATCGAACTGGAGGATAGGAAGCATAAGAGAAAAAAATGTAAAAGAAGAGGCTATCATATGGAGGAGTACAAAGAATAGAGGGAGATTTGACTTAAATGGGAGGAAAGATGAGATCAGTAATAGACTACGATATTGTGGACAATCAAGTAAGGGAAAACATGAGAAAGCTAGAAATAGGAGAGTATGTGGACTCCTACTATTTCCAACATATAATAACGATGGAGAGAGGAAAAACTGACGAACGGAAAACAGCAAAAAGCATTAGGAAAGAAAAAAGTTTAGGAGAAGAGAATGTGTCAGAAGATGGGAAGATGGGAATCAGGAGATGGGAAGGTGCGAGAGAGAGAGGAAGGAAGAAGAAATATTGTTATTTAAGGTATAAGATTGGGAGGTAAGGAGCTGAAGGAAGGCGCAGAAGAAGTGTTGAAAAGGATACATGCAAAGGTCAGTTAGATGAAGTGAGAAGTATAGGGAGGGACGAGGGAAGAGTAAACGAAATGGCGCTCGTGTGAATGAAGAATAGAGAAGATAAAAGGGAAGTTATGTCGAAGAAAGGTATATTATATAGAAGTGAACAGATATAAGAAGATGATCTTACATTGAAAGAGAAAGATTTGCAGTAATAGTTGAGGAAAATATCGGAAGAGCAGAAAGGAAAGGGAAAAAGTCCGTGAATTAAGTATGGCAGAATACAGATAGAAGGCATATGGTGGTATTGGGACAAAGAGAGGGGAGACCTAGAGAAATGAAAAAAGGTCAGGGGAAGAATCGAGAGAGGCACGGAAGAAAAGAAAAATAAAAGAGGGTAAAAGTAGAGGTTACAAAGGATGAAATAAAAATGAATGGCAAATATATTACTGTAATGTTGATGAATTAGAAAAAAAGATGGAAAGTAAATGAGAAAGTTGGAGCGATAGGAAATCGTACTGATGATAGAGACATGGCTAGGTGGAAGGAGGTAAGATATAGTAAAGGAAAGGTTACCAGAAGGATTCCGTGAAACAATCAAAGTTTGAACAATTTAAGTGAATCTCTAACCTAAAAGGTTAATTTTTAACAGAGCGGTTCAATATTCTACAAATTTGTGTTTTTGAAAATGAAAACAATGTTTTCAATGAAGTAGTTGAATGTTTATCTGGAAAATGAATCATTTTGCACAAAACAGTTGATTTTTCAAAAGAATAGTTGAATTTTTAAACACAGAAATAAATTTTCCAACAAAATTTTGACATCCACTGAAGAAGTGGATTTTTCACTAAGTGATTTCACTTTCAACAAAATCGTTAGATTTGCAACTATAAAAATACAATTTCGATCAAATTGTTGATTTTTCATCAAAGTTTTTCTGAAAAAGAGAAAATAAATGTTCAACTCAATAACTAATTACATTTCTAGCTAGCCTGTTCTTCATATCAAAAAGACGAATGTTCAACAAAACGGTTGAATTTCCAACCAAAGAGGATAACTTCTTAACAAGATTCATGATCTTCGAACGAGACTTTTTTTAACCATAAATTTTAATTTTCCATCAATAAGATAAATTTTTTAACTGAACTGATGAATCTTCAACTCAAAAAGTTTAAAATTGGTTGGAAAATTGATTGATTCACAACCCATAATAAAATATTCAACGGAAAGATTAATTCCTTACGAAGAAAGATGAATTCCTGATCCGACCATTTTTGACTGAAAAATTTGAATTCTCAAGCGAAAATGTAATCTTCCAATATTTGATGGGGAAACATTATTTTCAATTTGAAAAATATTTATTCTGAACGGACATTTCGGAAGTTTATATATCAACCAAAAAATTTTCTATGGGCATCAGTAACAGGAAAGTATAATTTTTATAGAATAATCGAATTTTCTCGAAAAATATGAATCCCTTACTTTTTTCAGTGAAAATTGAAACCAAGGATAAAAATTTTCCACAAATAAGTTTGATTTTCAACTGGAAACATTTACCTTCAAACGAGAAACGAAAATTAAATATAAAAAAGCATAAAGTATTAGCAAAATAGATGGATTCTCATGAATCAGATAAATTTTCAACTTTTTTCTCCAACTGAATGAATTTCAAGTTAGGAAGATCAATTTGAAATAAGAAAACAATAATTATCAAAAAAATTGTTTCATATTCAACCTAAATGATAGATCTTCAACTAAGACGTTTTAATTCCCGAACAAGTAAACGAAAAAATGTTCATAAAAATCAGTAATTTATCGAAAAAATATTTGGATTCTTGACAGAATCAGTGGACTTTTCAACTGAAGACAACAGTTTGATTTCGAACCGAAAAGAATGTCTCGCTGACGAAATTCTTGAAATTTACAACGAAAACCTTGAATTTTCAGCCAATAGAAAATAATTCCTTACTGAAGTAAGTAAATAATTATAAATAATAATAATAATAAGCAATAGAAATGGTAGATCCCTATCAAATTATCCGTAAGTAATTGAACAAATTTGTTGCTAACAGTTGACCACGTTAAAGGAATAAGGACCAAATACTGGAAAATGGTCAAACAGTATTATTGTCAGTAGAGATTTTTTAAACCATGATAAAATGTTATCAATATATTGCAGAAAGTCGTTGCCAAATAAGTGGCTGCCAATTTTATGGAATCAACTAAAACTTATCTATAAATAAACAATGTGATATTCCCAAGCAATACATAATCGATCCCATAGGGGAATCATTATTTGTTGTATGACGAAAGCATGATAGGAATAATCATTTGAAAAAATGCTTGAAAGAAAATACATTTTTTTATAATTCTTCAATTACCATTCATCCATCAGTAAGAATAATAATGGTTATCCAGCAGTTCAAATAAAAAGCTCTCCTTGATAATGATATATTCAAATTGAGTAAAAATTTAGTGCATATCAGCTGCATCTTATTTTCCGAAACTTATCTGTTATTAAAAAAAATATTGAATTATGGAACGTCGGCATTCATTTATTATTTTTTTTGTTGTTGCTTATTCACAAAAGAAAATTTTAGGCGAATGAAAATTGTTTTCTGAAAATTTATGTATCCACATATATTATTGTTACCCTACCGTGAGACGCAGAGTTTTCGTGAGCCTGGGTTAGTCAAGTCTCCTCATAATATACGGATTTCACATAGAAAAATCAAAGGAGTGTAAAGGAGAAAAAAATGGAAAAAAATTCCCGAGGGATAATGTCATTTAGGAATTAAATGCCGACTCGACCAGCAGAATACGAAAGCATTGGGCTCGTTGTTCGCATCGAAATGCGGCTCTAAACGGAAATCAATGCGTAGGCGATTACGTCCTTGCAATTCTATAGGTTGAAATATGCCTACGCATGTTTCGACAGTGAAATGCGGTTGGCAGCAGTTGGAGAATGGTTGGGAGTACGTTCGAATGAACCCCTCTCGTTACTCTGAAAATTCAAATCGCGCCTGTCCTATAAATCATGCATGGGACGAAATCGCGGAATACCGATTCCTATCAGGAGAACAGTTAACTATCATCCAGACATCGTGATGTTTGCTATCATCAAAAGAAACCCGATCCAAAACAAAGCTTTTCAAGCTAGAAGAGTCTTCCCGTTATTCCTTTATGCTACAACCTTTTTCCCTTCTCTCTCCTTCCACACTTTTTTTGCACCCCATTGCAGGCTCTTGAATCATGCTGTTCATCCTACATCCTCAATTTCCTCATTCATGGTCTCTTGCCCTGCTCTTCGTTGTTGATAAGTTCTTATTCCCTTTCATCCTCCACTGCTTTCCTGACCTTTTCCAGGTATTTCTCCTACAAATTTTGTTTCTTTTGCATCCAGCATATGCTCGCGATCTCTTTCCCTTCTCTTGAGTTTCCATTATTCCGTTTAATGTTTCTTCTGCTTCCTCACCTTATCCTTTGTCATGCCTCAACTTATGCAGTCTCTTTATTCTTTCCATTATCTCCTCTACTTCTTCCCCTTCTATACCTATATTTAGAAGAAAGGGGAAGAGAGAAAAGGCGTGGGCCGCTGGGGAGAAGATGAATTGAGGGAATTCAGAGGCAAAATGTGAAGGAGAGCTGAGAGGGAACAGAGGGGAGAGGAGTGGACGAAATGTGAGATCGAATTAAAGATGCGATAGAGGAGGTGAGAAGAGAGGTAAGACCAAAAAGAGAAAGGTCAAGAAAGGGTGAAACAGGATGGTGGGACGACGGATGTAAGGATGGTAAAGAGAAAATGGAGGATTGCATGAGTAAATGAAAGAGAGGAAAGATTGACGAGATAAAGTATAATGAAACTAAACGAGAATATGAGAAAATGTTGAACGACAAAAAGCAGGAAGAAAAGGAAAGATACATGAAAGAGGTAAAGGAAGCAGTGAAGGGAGGCAGAGAGTGGGAAAGAGTGGAAAGAAAGGGCTTAAATGAAGATATAAAAATGGAAGAGTGGACTAAACACTCAGAAGGTTCGTTGCGAGGGGAGTAACAGATGATGAAGGATGAGGAGAAAGAAGTACCAGAGAGAAGAAGGGCAGAAGGGAATGAGATTAGCCGCGAAGAGGTGAATGAGGCAATTGATAGGCTGAAAAAGAAAAAAGCAACAGGTGAGGACGGCATGGAAAATGCGCTGAAGTATGGTGGAGAAGAGGAAAGAGAAGAGATATGGAGAGTATGTAGTAGATTATGGGCAGGGGCAAGATGGCCGAAGGAATGGAGGACGGGACTAGTGGTGCCGTTGTTGAAGAGAGGAGAGGGTAAAAAGGCAGAGGAATATAGAGGAATTACACTTATGTCGGTAAGGTACAATATATATGCAGAAGTACTGAGGAAAAGATTAGAAAGACAGGTGGAAGAAAGGGGAAGCATTCCGCACAACCAGACGGGCTTCAGAAAAGGAATGGGGTCAACGGATAACATTTACGTTCTGAATTACTAAGTGAATAGGAATCTGGGGCGAAAGAGAGGGAAACTGGTAGCGCTGTTCGTAGATTTCAGAGCAGCGTTTGCCTTAGTAAACAGGAGGGTACTGTGTCAGGCTGTGAGAGAAAGAGAAGTGGAGAAAGGACTGATAGATTGGATAACAGGCATCTTTGTGGAGACTAGGTTCAGAGAGAAGATAGGAAATCAGAAAGGTGAAGAATTCTGGAAAGGTAGAGGGCTAAGGCAAGGTTGTCCGTTGAGTCCTTTGCTGTTCAGTATTCTGTTGGCAGACCTGAAGGAAAAGCTTGGAGTGAAAGGAAAGGGAAACACGATCCTAAGCACTAGTAAGATCTACTCTCTAGCATATGCAGATTATGTCGTACTCTTAGCAGAGGACGAAAGAGGAATGAATCTATTGATGAAAGGCTTTGAAGAATACGTAATAGGGAAACACCTAACGGTGGATGTGAGTGAGACCAAGATAATGTGCTTCAGGAACGGAAACAGTGAAGTGGAGTATGAATGGTTGGGGGATGAAAGGAATGATTTGGGGATGAAAAGAACAAGTGGGAGTTGAAAGTCTTAACGGAATATTTTTGAGATGGGTGACGCATTGCTTCTGTCTATGCATTTAGGTCACCTCCAATCAATACCAGTTCCTCTTCTAATCATATCCTGTTGGTTACTTTTCTCTTATTCCTCTCCAGTCTTTCTCCTCCACCCATGTCTCACTCATCATTATATTGTCCCGTTCCTCCAATTTCCCCCAGAAACCTTAGTCCTTGTTTTCCAATCCGTACACATTCCATAATGCCTCTTTCACTTCCCCTCTTGTCCCGTTCACAACTAGGTTTGTTTGCCTTCCGCAAATCCCACCGCGCTCCCCTGACTCCCTCCACGCATTTCTCCGTCTATTCCTTCCTTTTCCCTATTTGACAGACTCACTTCCTAGTGTCACCAAAAACAAAACTTTCCTTCCTTCCTCAATCCTTCCTATTCTCCTCATTGTTTTCACCCTTACTTTTGCTCCTATGTCACTAGTTACTTTCCTTACCTTTTCCTCTCCCATTCCGCTTTTTATTCCAATCCACCTAATCACAACTATCCTTCTATCTCTCATTCTGTCTATGTCAATTTCCTATATACTCACTGTTGCCCTAATACTCTGCTTGGCTCTTGCTTCTAATTTACTAATTCCATCTTCTTATGCTCTTATTCCTATTTTCCTACATTTATCTTTTCCCGCGAATAATTCTCACCACTTTCCAGTTTTTCCATTCTTTCTCTTTTTCTTTCTCTCACTCTTCCCGTTGCTTTCGTTAGTTTTCCACCTACTCTTTGGTCTCATCCCCTTCCCTAATGAAGCATTTAGACCTCATAGTTTCCCTCTCTCGACTCTTTCATAACTTTTACCATCAAAGTTTCGCCTCTCTTTTTTCCCGGTGTTTTCCTTTTCAAGTTGCTCTTCCTTAAGTCAACTGTCTTCTTTATTCCATCAGGATATGGTAAAAGAATCGGTTAGATTAAGAGAGAAGGTAGACATAGAGCGGAAAAGTTGGTGACATGAAGAATGTAAAAAAGGCAATAAAAAAAAAGACGTGTGTAAGAGGATGGAGAATAGAGGAGATCAGCAAAAAGGAGTACAATAATAGAAAACGAGGTTATGAGGGAACGTTAAACGAAAAAAGGCATAAGGAAAGGGTGAGATATATGCAGGAGGTAGAGAAGGCAGTGAAGGAAGAAAAGGTATAAGAGGTAATAAGTAGGGAATGAAGAAGGAGGAAGGAAGTGAAAGAGGATATAAAAATCATTAAATAGACGGAGTTCTTCGAAAGACTGTTGGGAGCGGAGGAAAGTGAGGTTAGAGAAGATAAGAGAGCGGGTAATAGAAAAAGTAGAGCAATCTAGAAATGATTCGATGTAACCTTAAAAAGTCTTTACCGACACCCTCTAATGAAAAGTAATGATGGTCTGAGTGCTTGACCATATTATGTGTTTTTTGGGTCGCCGAAACCGAATCCAATGTTCATTTTACCCCATCATGTCAGGCTTCTGACATAATTTCAAGAAGCCTCCATAGGCCCCTAAGATGAGATTATCTCGAAAACCTGACGTGTCTCTGGAGCTTTTTTGAGGTTATGTCGAAAACCTGATGTGATGGGGTGAAATGGGCTTCGGATCCGGATTCAGCGACCCCAAAAACATATAGTCACCATGGTCTGACCTCTAGACCCGAAAATCGATTTCTTTTTGTGTGTCTGTTGTATTTGTGGCTGTTAGATTATAATCAAAATAGCCTTTGGTAATACCACTGTTCATGCCCCATAACAAAAAAATGTTTTAGAAAGAAACACTAAGAAAACTGGTACGTACGTGATGTGAGTATTGATTATAACTCCTGGGATATCTAAAATCGAGCATTATTGTTGAAGTTCATCTTAAAAACGAACATTGACAATCCTTGAAAATTGAGGTTATGTGTGCATTATGATGATGAGCAGTGATACTAGCAGAAGCGATGTAAGGTAAGATGGCTGCTCTTTCGATACTTCTCAAAATCGTGAGTTCGATTAGTATCGAAAGATTTGCAATGTGAATTTCAAATCCCTACGTAGGACAGAATCGATCATTTGTTCCTTCTTTTTAAAATATTTTGAGAAAAGTGTTTAATTTTTTTGGGTATTTTTTGTGAAATTGCAGTTCAGGTCCTTTCCTCAAGAGTAGGACTAAAAAAGAGTACTTCAAAATGTCCAAATTTTGGTCTCCTGGCCAATAAAAAGTGAGCGAAAACAAAGATTTCGCAGCATGTGTTCCTTAAAAACAACAATGAACTATTACAGGAGACTTACTCGTTTTCCGCATATTCGCGTGATATGGTGCGGGCAGGAAGTGCGATCGATACGAAATAATTGCAGATTTCAGAGGTAGTGATAAACGCTTCCCTATGACTGGTCACAGAAATAACGAAGGTCACACACCTTCCCCTTTTCCCAAGTCTCGCGGGGGGCGGAAAGGCACCCCTGTGACTAGTCACATACTATCACTGTATGACCCCTATACATGTGACTAGTCACAGGGGTGCTCCCCCCCCCCTCCCACGGGACTTGGGAAAAAGAGAAGGTGTGTGACTTACGTTATTTATGTGACCAATCATAGGGAAACTTTCATTAATGTCTCTGAAATTTGCAACCATTTTGTATCGATCGCACTTCCTACCCGCAAAATATCACGCAAATATGTTGAAAGCGAGTAAGTCTCCTGTCATTGTCTTGTTGTTTTTCATGAACACATGCTTGGAAATCTTTGTTTCTGCTCAATTTCTATTGATCAGGAGGCCAAACATTGGCCAATTCGAAGTATCTTTCTTTTAACCCTACTCTTTAGAGAAAGGCCTGAACTGGAATTCCACCAAAAATACCCAACAAAATTAAACACACTTTTCACAAAATATTTTGAGAAAAAGAAACGAATAAACAATCCTGCTCTACATAGGAATTTGAAATTTACATTTCAAATCTTTCGATACTAATCAAACTCAAGATTTCAAGAAGTATCGAAAGAACCATAAATGGAAGAGAGGGGGCATTTTGAAAATTTTTTTGGATTTTTTTTCCGAAATTCGAAAATTGTAAGTACGGTTCCTCATAGTAGTTATAAGTGAAACAATATATAATCGTGATTTTTTTATAAAAACTAAATTTCCAGAGTTTTGGTATTTTCGAAGTTCAAAAATACAAACGAAAATGAAAATTGATAGCCAAATAACGCAAAATTGAGAAGAAAGTCAGAAGGAAAATATGTTTCCAATGTTTTCCAATTTTGTTTGCACAAAAAATAATGGAAAATAATCTGTGAACTTGATAACGATCGAAAGAATGATCATATTCGATCGTGCTTTGGCACCTATTCTGAGGGGAGTATTTTGAACATTTTTTTGGATTTTTTCTCCAAGATTCAAAAATTGTAAGTACGGTTCCTTATAGTAGGTAAGAAAAAGTGAATGAAAAATAGAAAGATTCATTTTTCGGTGAAACTATGCGAGGCGCGAGAAAATGTTAAGAAAAAAAATGATTCATTTAAAAAAAACTTGTAAATTTTATATGTATAATTTTTCTCATAAGATGTGTATTTTCTGAATAATATCGTGGAAAATGTTACCAAAATTGAGAAATTCCATTTTTGAGCCAAACTATGCGAGGTTTGAAAAAAATTGAAACTACACAAATTGTTGACCTTCAAGAAATCTACAAATTTCCTGTGGACTGTTCTTCGATGAGACGAATAGTTTTCGTTTCAATCGCGATGACGCACTTACGAAAATAAAAAAGTCCATCTTCAAGCCAAACAATAAGAGACAGGAAGAATGAATTAATAGAAAAATTGTTCATCGTTCTACAAGTTTTACATGAAATTTTCTCAATAAGGTTTATATTTTTAGTTTTAATCGTGAAAACGCTCTTTAAACAATGAAAAATTCAATTTGCTAGTCAAACTATGCGAGATGTAAATATTAAAGGCGAGTATTACAATGAGAATGTGTTCCTTAAGGCCAGTAGGGCCTTCAGTAAACTAGATATAAAAGAAAATTTTGTCAAAAAAGAAAAAAAAAGCAATAATCTTCATAGAAGTGGAGGTTTTCAGCAGTATTGCAATATTTGCAACTCTGTGTATGCATTACATGCACTGAATACTGAATCAAGCACATATGAAGCCTAGCGCGAAGCGCGAGGTTCGAATGACCTGCGCAGCGGGTAGATTTTTTGTATTAAAAAGGCAACTCCTCGGTTGATAAACTTCCTTCAATCAATTATGCAGACTGTTTTGTTGGAGTTACCCATTTCGAAACAAAATTAAACTAGTCTGTTAAAAATTCATCTTCTTGGTATGAAACTAATCCTCTTGTTTGAAAATTTATTCATTGAGTAAAAAATGTATCTATCTGATTGACGGTTTACTTTTTTTGAGGAAAATTTGCCAATTTGGTTGTTGTTTCTTTCTTTCTGTCAGACATTCAACTTTTGCGTTGAAAATTTGTCCTTTATTGGTGAAAAATAAACAATCGAGTTGAAAAATCAACGTATTCTTGCAAGAGTTTTATCCTGAAACATTTTGCTATATGAGGAACTAGAATCAATTAAATGATATCTAGATAGAAAGTTCGAACCTCCTTCTTCGAGAGAAATGTACTTCCTTTTTCACAGATTTTTTCCTCATACTGCAGCAGTAAATTTCGAGCAATCATGGGTCGGCGGATCATCACCGGTGATCTAAAAGGAAATTGACTTGGAAACATGTTTCTAAAAAGCAAGAAATCATCCTGTCTCGCGCAAGTCTCGCTCGAGGCAGGAAATTGATTTACCTGCACGAACGGAGTTGGATCTCTTCCGGGGGAAAAGAACTTTCGAACACGATGTCACTCTTATATTAAAAATGTCGAGAACGTAATGTATGTTGATTCGACTGGAATTGAAGGTTCATAGAAAAGTAAGGAGTTTCCAGGTGGTCCACTTGACCAGAAAATCCAAAAATGACCACGAATTAAATTCACGGACCAGGATTTCTCAAAAAGAAGCTTGACGATTATGATTTAATGTAGATAGATAAACGTTTATTCTTCAGCCTGTCGGCCTTGAAAAGTTAACTTGCCTGCACCACCATGTTTTACAAATTTTTTTTTTTTTTTTACATAAAATTCTTAACTCTACCATCCGTCTACCCTTTATACATTATCATCCATCCATACCTTATTACCATGACTACTCGCTCGCTTGCTATGCCTTTCTCACTTTGCCTCGAACGCATTTTCCTATGCTTCGCCGGCATCGCATTGCCAAACTCTGCCTACGCGGTTCCTACCGATTTCTTATATTATATGCTTTATTTGGTATTCCTCGTTAACTATTTACATTATATACATCTTTCTCACATATAGTTCTTTTCCTTTTTACACAACTATCTCCATTCCTTCTCCTTGTTCCATCTCTCCTCATCCATATTGCCCAACACCCCCTTCGCCAATCCAGTCGCCCTTCTCTCCCCTTTCCGTGCAGTATCATTTCCATGCTAATTCCACTCCTCTCCAACTCCTGGCATTCTCCCAATTAGTGTTTCACCTTTGCATACCCCTCTCTACACAACTCGCACATCCTCTCCTCCTGCGGAAGTCAGAACCTGTTAGCGACTTCCATGCTTCCAAATCTCATTCTCGCTATTATTTCCTGGCTTTCTTTCTCGCACAAATACTGCGCTCTCTCCATTGGCATAACCCACCCATATTTCTCATTATATCTTGGCTGTCTTATCCTCTCCTTCCCCTCTGCCTTCTCTCTCTCCATGTCGTTCCTCTCAACCATCTCATACACCTTTCTTCTCTCCTCGTGAGTTCCTTTCACTTTATCCTCATGCAGACAATTTTTTCGAAAATATCTTTCTCTCTCATCCTCTATCTTTCCCTCCCCTCTCCCGTTCTCCTTCTCCCACCAACACTCCCTCACCAGCCTACTTTCCCCTTCTTCCATGAATTTCTCCTCATACTTACACGCCCGGCTACCCGTTTAAATCCCCAAACTCGTCCTCCCTGTCTCCCTTCTCACAATACAACCAGGTGTACTTTTATCCAACCTCAGTGTCCATCTGATATACCTTTCCTCAACCCTATTTACCTCCTTGCTTTCCTTCCACCTAACACCTGTACTCCATACAGTAGCACGCTCATAACCAGAGAGTCAAACAGCTTCATTCTCCTTTCAAAGTCATCTGCAAACAACCTCTTTCCCAATCCCCACACCTGCCTCATCACAACATTTGCCTTCCTTACCCTCTCCTTTGTATGCCCATTTACCCCTCCATCCATCTAAAATGGGAATCCCAGGTACACAAACTCTTTCACCTCTTGCACCACATTCCCCTTCCATTTTCAATCCCCTCCCTTATCTCTCCCACCTCCTCTCCTGAACACCATAACCTTGGACTTTTTTACATTCAACTCTAACCTTCATTATCTCTACGTACTCCTCTCTCTTCGCGGTTCCATCATTCCACTTCTTGTACTTCCCTTCCACCTTTCTGTTCATCTTTTTACATTCCCTATCCTACCACGGATTTACCATTTCCTTCTTTTTTCCTATAAATCTTTTCTTTTGCACACACCCGGTCACCTTGACTTTCAGATACCCCATATCTCTTCCACCGACTCTCCTTCAAAAAACACTTCCCCTAGCTGTTTTTGGTACTTTTCTATCGCCTCTACCGTCCATATCTTCCTATCACCAATTGTTACTTCTTCTTCTCTCTGATTTTCACAGCCCTCCCTTCTTATCCACAAGATAAAAGGCTGATTGTCTGATTCTATCCTCCCTTCGACTGCGAATCTCTCTGTCTCCTCCCATCCAGGCATACTCATGACCACATAGTCTATCACCGATGCTCCCACCTTACTAACATACCTGTACTCTCCCTCTTCATCCCCTGCTACCATACCATTCGCGACCGCCCACCCTCTATCCACCATCCAGTCTCTCAAAATCTCTCCCTCCTCATTATTACACGTGTCCTTCGATCTCCTATCTCAACTTTCCCCATCCCTGTAGAGACCCACTTCTCCCCCCATTCTCGCATTAAAATCCCCTCCCAGTACTACCACCCCCTCCTCCCTTTCACCTATTACAGCCTCCACCCTATTTTGATCCTTTCCATCCCATCCTTATTGCACACAGTCACAAACTTGCACGTCATTCCTCCTATCTTCAGGGACCTCATATGAACCCCTTGACCCTCGCCCCCACCGTGCCTTCCTTCTTCGAAAACCTCCGCAAATCCTTTTTATGATTCCGCTACTAGCCTTACCTTTTTTCTTTACTCTCACCGCCTCTTACAGCCTCCACCTAAATCCCCTCGGAAGCCTCGATTCTATTTTACGCCACTCCTTGCCCTCTACTCACATTCCTACTATCCCTACCACATGAAATCACTGTACAAACCTCCGAAAATCCTCATCCTTCTTTTTTATCCCTGCTACGTTCCAAAAGAGCACCTTTATCAGTGCACTGCCCTATTGTCCCCCTACCACCCTATCGCCTACGAAATAAGGCCCTCTGCATTTCCCTTAACTCCTCTTTCGTTTCGTTCCGAACCAGCATTGTTCCCTCTATTTTAGGTTCTTTGTATCGTACATTTGCTGCTCTCCCTTCACTCCTCTCCTCTCTCGCTCTGTTATTCAACATTCTCTGAATGTCCCTCTCTTCCCACGTCAGATCGCGATCGATATAGACCTTCTTATTCGTTATCCTGCTTTTACTTCGCATTGCAGCCAGCTTATCTTGCCAGCTCTCCAGCTCAACCACCACGACTTCATTCCCCTTTCTCCCCTCGAGCCTTACTTAAAACACCTTGCCCTGACAATCTCCTATGCTTTCTAGCAGCGCTCCTATTTTTTGCGTTCTCTTCCTCCTTGTTCCTACGTTTTCCCTCTTCCTCTTCTATTATGTTCTCAACCTTGTCCCAGATACCTTTTTGATCCCCCTCCACCCGGCTTTAATCTCCCATTGTGAACCTAGCCCCCACCTCCTCGAATCTTCTGTCTGTCCTTTCCTTACACACCCTAATATCTTAGTTCACCTGTTTTATTTCCTCTCCATCCTTCCTTGCTGACACTGACACGGCCTCTAATCCTTCTACTTTCTCCCTCAGCTTTTCCATATCTTTTTCCCATTTCTCTTCCTTAATCCTCCCATCCTCCCTCAGAGCCCTTATTTCCTGCCTCAGACCCTTAATTTCCGATATCAAAATACCCAGGGCATCAGTGTTCAGCTGTCCTTCGCTTACTGTCGGTGACCTACGCGTTCTGTCGCTCTTCTTGAACGGACGTTCCACTACGCTTTTCGTCGGACTCCCTTGCTTCTCTCTCTTTCTTTTTTGGAGCAAAAGGTCGTCACCTTCACTTGCGCTAGACATTGGATCACAAGCCTGCTCGTTACGGTTACCTCCGCTAACCTTTTTCTCTTCCTGACGCGCACCTCTGGACAACGAGCCACGTGGTGTGCTGAAACAGCCCCCTCCATCTAACTTACTCCTGGCAATGCACCTTCCTAGCAATGCACTGCACCCGCTTGCTCCCCTTATTTACTTATTCTCTGAAATAAAAATCCGTCTTTCTTTTTTATCAACCTAACCTCAATCTATCTTTCCACCTGAACCCTGACTATTCTATTCAATAAAAAACAATTTTTATATTTTCCCCTTACTCCCCGCACCTTTACTCACCTTCCAAACTTGCACCTTTACACTCCACTCACACCTGTAAAACCAATTTCGCAAAATACTTTTAACACGTGTCAGCCACAACACTCTACTACTGCCACCAACATGCAACTCCATTATGATTTAATGTATAGGAAGAAAGAATCTTTATTTTATCGAAAATTAGGAACAAAGTTTTGCAAAAAAAGTACCACACTGCAACTCCTTTGGAATCAGAACCCAAGTTATCTTGTTTGCTGGACGATTGCTCTTCCAACTAAGCTCATGTTCCCACTTGCTATACCGATAAACAATTTTTTATTCCTTATCAAAGATTCTCATTTCAGTCATCCTTATCAGTTCTTATTAAAGACTCCGTTTCACTACTCATAAACCAGAAATCTAATGCACCAAACCAGTTGACTAGGTAGAGAATTTTGAATAAGGAAACTAAGAACTGTGAACAGTGAAGCTCCGAATTATTGGAGACAGACGATTATGGGCGAGGAAAAGGTCGATAGAGGTGAACGTGCTAATTAGGGGAAAATTAACCCACTAAGAACCGTGGGTAAATGATTTATTAAAATGAATTGAGCTCACGAAATGCAGAACAACCTTTGCGCGTGGACTCATCCAGTCCAGTAGGCAAGAGAGGGGACAACGCGTTTATACGAGTTAAGTGGATTGAACGAAACTTAGTTTTGGAATTATGTGTCCAATCAACCTAGCTGGTAGCTAACCAGCCCAATTGTAGAGACATTTTTTTCACAGAAGGTTATAGCTAATTTTTTTTATTCTCCTAATTTTGAGAGTGCCATCAGGTGCTGATGACTATAGACTATCCTGAAATTTGATTTTTTTAATTGGCGCAATACTACTCTGAGTTTTACATTCTTATAATAATGAGGAGGTAATAATTTTATGTGAAAATTGACTTTCGCAGTATTTATGAAATGTTCACGTTTTGAGACCTCCTGATACCAAAAAAGTAGTTTTTACGTTGGTGTGTGTCTGTCTGTATAAACGATAACATCCGAAAAAATGATCATATTGGATAGTGCTTTGATACACTTTTTCAAATCCGGAAAAGAAAGGACGAGTTCGTTCACCAGCTATTTTGGATGAAAAACCAGAAGCGGGAAGCATTTTGAACATTTTTTTGGACTTTATTTTCAAGACTCAAAAATTGTAAGTTGTGATATTTCAAAATTCAGAAATAAGAACGAAAATGACACTTTTCAGCGAAACAACGCAAGATATGAAAAAGAGTTTGGAGAAAAGAAAAGTTTCTTTTTGGGAGCTTTCCAGGATGATCTATACAAATTTTCGAGTTTTCTCGAAAAATCGAAAATTTAATTTTCGGTCGCACAAAGAATAATCAAAATAGAAAGATTTATTTTTTGGTAAAACTATGTAAGGTACGGGAAAATATACATTAACTAAACTTGTGCGCCAAAAATAGATCTACAAATGTGATTGAATTCACATTTTGATAGGACAAGTAGTTTCTGCTTTATTTACAAAAAACAATGAAATGAATTCAGTTCAATGAGGGAAAATAACTATAAAAATGGAATAATAAAATGTTTGAAAAAATGACTACAGCTTACTCAGAAGATTGATAGAGAAAAGTTATTGACCCGAAAAATATCTGTAGATTTGTTTTAATTTTTTCCATTGGACGCGTAGTGTTTCTTTTATCGTGAAAAATAAGATAAAAAATTAGGAAATATAATTTCTAGAAAAACTACACAACATATGAAAAAAATTAGGCAACAAAACTCCTCTACCGCTTTGGACAAACTTTGATCGAGTGCGCAGCACGAGACACCCGATGAGAATGTATTCGTTGAAGCCGGAGAAGCTTTAACAAAAGAGAATTGATGCTCATCAAATTGAAGTAGTCTACATTTTGTTTTTGAGTTTCACAAGCAACTGTATACGGAGAGAAAAATACTGCTGCAGTCAACGCGCGCGCATCTGTGGCCAATCGGCCATCGAAAACTTCCGCTAGTTGATCGGCAGCATCTCTACGGAGTTAGGGAAAACCTGCGCAGCTGATCTGTCACGAATGCGCTGGATATTTCGTGGAAGTGGATGCGCCAGAAATCAGCAGGCACATGCATGCGATCTACAGTTGAGGTTTTCCCCCCTCCAGCGTATCGTGGCTTCGTCTACAAGCGCTGCGTATACAAGGAGCCCGTAGACCGATGGCGAATCAGCTGTGTATCTGTCACCAAAATTCCATATATCGATTGCAGGTCCGCTTCGCGCGGTAGCATTATTCAATAACTACTGTCTGCGCAGTTAAAAATCATCAGTCTAATACGATGTGGAATGTGCATTTAATTATGTAATTACCTTTTTGATGTCATGAAATTAAAATGAAAATGTTAGCGTTAGATTTCACAAAAACACAGCCGGACTTTGTATATTATATGTTTTTGGGATCTCTGAATCCAAATCAGAAGTCCTGTTTACCCCATCACGTTATGTTTTCGACATAAGCTCAAAAAGTCTCCACAGACACCTTGGAAAGAAAAGTATTGCTGGTCTGAGTGCCAGACCATATTATATGTTTTTTGGGTCACCTCAACCGAATCAAAAGTCCATTTGATCCCATCACGTCAGGTTTTCGACATAACCTCAAAAAGCCTCCACAGACACACAAAAATGAGAAAATGTCGAAAACCTGACGTAATGAGGTAAAATAAACTTAGGATTCGGTTTCAGCAACCCAAGAAACATATCATATAGTCCGGCACTCAGACCAGCATAACCTTTCATTTTCAGGTGTAGAATTATTATAATAAGTAAATAATAAAGTTAAATATAACTTTCATATCAACTTGTATATTTAATTTTTTTATTAACTTATTAAAATAATTCAACTGGCACCAAAGAAAATTGAAGGTAATAATCAATTATCGTGAAACCTTACGCTAAGATTTTTATTTCGATCTTACGACATCAAAAAGGTAATTACATAATTAAATGCACATTCCATATCGTATTCAACTGATAATTTTTACCTGCGCATACAGTAGTTATTAAATAACGGTACCGCGCAAAACGGATCTGCAATCCATACCTGAACTACAGGTTGCGTGCATGTGCCTGCTGATTGCTGGCGCATCTACTGCCACGAAATATCCAGCGCATTCTTGACAGATTAGCTGCGTAAGTTTTTCCCAACTCCGTTGACTCTCCGTATAGGGAGATACAAAGGCCGAGTGCGTAGCGCGAGGTGAGATTACCATCGAGCGCGAAGCGCGAGATCCAAATGGCGCGCGCCCTAGGCGCGCTCAAACTTGCAAGCAATGCGAGCCACGCGCGAAGTGGGCAGATTTTTCTCATCATTTTTTGGGCGATAAAAATGGGAATTTTTGATTTTTTTAGAAAATCCAAAAAGTTTTATTCACCACCTTGTAGGGCTCTCAAGAAGAAACTTTTTTCTCTCTGACTTTTTTTTCAATCTTGCGTCATTTGGCTAAAAATTCTCATTATCTTTTTAATTCTTTAATTTTGAAAATACCATAACTCTGACAATTTTGTTTTTATCAAAAGAAGTCATTAGAATAAATTGTTTGCTATTTAACCTACTACAAGGAACCGTACAAACAAAAATTTGGTGGAAAAAATATTTTTTTTTCAGTAGACCCCCAGGATGATCTGGACAACATTTGAGAGTTTTCAAAAAATCGAAAATTCAAATTTTAGTCGCACAAAAAGTCGTGAAAAAAAAGATTTATTTTCTGGCAAAACTATTCAAGGCACGGGAAAATGTAAATCAACCAAAATTGTGCACCAAAAAAAGATCTACAAATTTTGTAGGAATAAATTTTTTATAGGACAAGTAGTTTCTGCTTTATTTATAAAAGAGCGCATAAAATATTTAAAAAAAGAACTTCTGGATAATTGACATAAGCTTGAGAAAAATAAAATAGACGCAAGTTCTCTACAAGGAAAATATCTTCAAATGTTTCAATGTTAATAAATTAACTCTAATAAATCAACTTCTTCACCAAGGAATGTATTTTCTGTTCAATTTTGGTCGCACAAAAAATAATGAAAAATAGAGAAATTCATTTTTTGTCAAACAGTGCAAGGTACGGGAAAAAATAAATGAACTAAAATTGGGCACAAAAAAAAGATCTACAAATTTGGTGAAATTAACTGCAGGGAATCCAATAGTAAAATCCAGAGAGATACATTCATAGGTTTTTGGGGCGCTAATTTCGAATTCAAGGTCCTTTGAACTTCATCACATCAGATTCAAGGTCATTTGAAGGTCAAACTGCAAAAAATCCGATAGACAATTCCAGAAAAATATATACACAGGTTTTTGAGGTCGCCTATTTCGGATCCAATGTCCTTTGACCTCCATCACATCCGATTCAAGGTAATTTCAAGGAGAAACTGCAATGAATCCGATAGAAAAATCCAGAAAAATACATACAAGGGGTTCTTAGGTTGCTGATTTCGAACCCGAGGTCCATTGGCCTCAATAACATGATATACAAGGTCATTTGGAGGTAAAACTGCAGAAAATCCTAATAAAAAATACAAAAGAGCACATACATACATTTTTGAGGTCGTTGGTTTCAAATGTAAGGTCCATTGATCTTCATCATATAATTTTCAAGTTCATTTAAAGGTATCTTTCTGGATTCTATCATTTGTTTTTCCCCCACAAACACTGCATAGAAGCGGTGAAGTTTACATTTTTTTTATGGGGGAACAGGGTCAACAGGGGGGGGGGGGGGGGTGGGGGGTTGGGTGTTTTGTGTAGAAGGGTTCTTTGTTTTGGTTGGAATTGGTGGAGT
>WSXT02171462.1:0-22809 GCA_011762715.2 Neuroterus valhalla | reverse complement strand
GTCACCGCTCTAGTCGACCAAAGTCCCAAAATCAAACCTTTTCAATCATACGTGCTCGAACAATGAGCCCGCATATGACACGATAGCCGAAACTAACTATAAACGAAAAGAAGGAGAATCCTTGTAAACAAATATCAACAATAAAATCGAGGTTAAACATGAATCCGCACAGTGAACATTAGTTGGAACGAACATACTTACACGCTTAGCTACCTGTAAAAATCCCCACACTCGTTCTCCCTGTCTCTCTTCTCACAATACTACTAGGTGTACGCCTATCCAACCGCACACATCTACTCCATACAGTAGCACGTGCATCAAAAGGGAGTGAAACAGCTTCATTCTCCTTTTAAAGTCATCTGCGAACAACCTCTTTCTCAATCTCAATACCTGCCTCATCACAACATTCGCCCTCCTTACCCTCTCCTTCATATGCATTTTCACCAGGTACACGAACTCTTTCACCTCCTGCACAGCCGCCCCCTTCCATTTCCAATCCCCTCTCTTATCCCTTCCACCTCCTCTCCTGAACACCATAAACTTGGACTTTTCTGCATTCAACTCCAAGGGACTCCTATCCAGGTACCTTCTCAACCTCTTCATCATCTCTTTCAATGCTTCCTCACTTTTTGCCAGCAACACTATGTCATCTGCATATGCAAGTGACCAGATTCTAGCATTTCCTATCCTCACTCCTCCTACTACTCTTTAGTCAAGTCCTATAAAAAAATGGTTAGAAACAAATTTGCAGATCCTATTGAAGTGATAGATTTTATTTATGAACTTTTTTTTTCTATCTAGTACAGATTGGCCACAAAAAGGATTTTGTAATGCTTAACATTATTTTTGCCAATATAACAAAAATGACATAACCTGCCAAAAAATGGTTACAATAAAATTTGTAGATCTTTTCAAATTTTTTTCCGTCTCATACCGTTTGGACACGAAATGGATTTTTATATTATTTTTGCAACAAAAAAAAACCACATGTCTTATCAAAAATTGATTGTAAATCAATTGGTAGAACTTTTTTAGTTAAACGATTTTTTTACAACAACTTTTTTCCTATCTCCCATGAGTTGATTGGGAAATAGAATTTTTTCTTTTTAAGTCTTTTCTTTCTATGGGTTTAACCAGAGATGGGCGTAATCAAATACTTTCCGTAATCAATTACATTTTGATTATTTGAATACATGTATTCATGTAATCCGTAAAATAACAAGATACATGAATACATGTATTCATGTAATCTTTAAATAACGCGCTACATGGATACATGTATTCAAGTGTACACCTATAGGTGAATGCAAGTGATCTGCCTATCGGGAATACATTGATACATGTTTTCATGTGACGCGCTATTGAATTGACTACTTGAATACATGAGATCAGCCTTTCTGAAACACTTGAATACATGCATTCATGTAGCTGGTTATTTGAAGGATCACATGAATACATGTATTCATGTAGCGCGTTATTTTACGGATTACTTGAATACATGTATTCAAGTATTCACATACTTCTTGATTGCATGTAATTTGTATTCAGTAATCATGAATACGTAATCCCGCCCATCTCTGGGTATAACCATAATCGCTGGTCCAAAAAGTCTGGCTAACTAAAGCGACCTTTTCTTTTTGGTTTTTAAAACTTGTGCCAAAGACCAATCCAATCCCATTAGTCCTTCAAAAGTTATGCAATATACAGACGAAGACGACAACAACGACAACGACGGCAGACAGACATTAAAGTATAACCTGTTTTTTTCGGATTCAGGATGTTTCAAAACGTTAGGATATTTCATTAAATCTGCGAAAGTTGATTTTAACATGAAACCAATACCTTCTCATTATTATGAGAATATAAGTGGGAACCTTTTTTAGAAAAATTTTTCTAGCTGATATTTATTCTTTCTACATTAAAAAATGTTGAAATTTATTTTTTTTAAAGCATCCATTTTTACCTACCGAAATAATTCATGCTATAAATAATATTCGAACCAAATATAGCTTTTAATTTCGTTTGCATAAATGTTCAAAACTTCACGTACCTCGAAGCAACCGCCATTTCAGTTTTGAACATAAAATACGATTATTATACATCTTTCATGTTTTGAAATTTGGAGTTAAGGTATGGAAAGAAAAACAAAATACATTTTGCATCTCCTATATCATATTTTATTTATTCCGCGGTATTTTGATATACATATATTGATATTCTGACAAAAAATATTTTTTCTCTTATACCTTTCAATCAGTGGATGGTGCCGTGCGCATCTATGTACTCAACCCAAATGTTATCATTTTATTCATTTCGCTGTATTTTGGCATATATTAATATGCCAACAAAAAATATTTGTCTGTTATGCTTTTCAAGCAGTGTATGGTGCCCTATGCATCGTTGTACTCAACCTATGTGTTGTAAAGTTTACAGACTGCTGTGTAATGGCCAATTATCATGTTCACTATTTTCGTCTTATTCACCATTCTGGAAAGCTCATGGGGATTTTATCAAAATTTATTTTATCTTGGTCTACCTCCAACTCTATGAAAATCAGTGAGGCTGAAAAATAATTTAAATACTCAAGAATCGAAAATAAATCTATAAATCTAGAAAATAAAATTTCTCCAATAAATTAATGATTTACTAATATTGCAAAATTGAAAGTTGTTAAAAAATATGTAGCCTGTAGCACCCTATGTCCTATGCGCACATGTATCTGTCGTTGTAGCTATGAAGAACGAGAGAATGAAACATCAGAAGGATAACACCGGCACACAAAAAAAAGTGGTCTGTACAAGAAACCAGACCCATCTATCTCCATGTATTTTGACGTGCTGAATCCAAATTTTAGGTCCTTTAGTCCAATATACCTCCAAAATTTCGTTTGAATCAAGAAAAATGGCGCAAAATTGATGTAAATTGCATACAACCACTGATCCAGAAGGGAAAAATTTTTTCGGTTCTGCAAAAGATATCTTTTTTTTGTAAATCGAACCGCTCAATTCAAATCTGCAGTCCGTTGGTTCGTATCTAGGAAAATCGACAAAAAGTGATGAAAAATGCAAATAAAAACAGTAAAAACGCGTTAAATCGGTTCAATAAAGTTACGTAAAAATTTATTCTGACCTATACGCTGTGAAAAATGTTCATGCAACTTCACACCAATAGTGTATAGTTTTAAGAGCCTGGTGTTACATTCCTGGTGTGACTTTCAACATGCGACACCGTAATGGTGTTAAGGAGAGCATAACAAACACCAGACCAGTGCGAGGTTATTTTATATACCGATGCACACTGGTCCGTACAACATCAACACCGCTCGCAAACACCGCTTCGGTGTCATGAATAAAGAAAGCGCGATGCGCATGCGCGTTACTACAATTTCTTTGTTGTCGTTTATCGCTGTCGCCGCATGTGGCCGCTTGCACGATCCCTGTAAAGTTGTACCCCCACTCTTGAAAATTCGAAAACATTTTCAGAGTTCTGAATATAATAAGGATAGTTTTAGAGTTCCTGATGGTTTTTGGAAATAGTTCTGCCCAATTTCATGAAAAATACACTTATAGAAGGAAACTGCCACCCCCTCCCCCAATTTTCAGATTTTTTCTCTTTTTTGCCTAATCTTCTAGTTTTTCAAGAGTTTTGGAGTTGTTAAAGAACAGAATTTCGAAAAACTAAAAAATCTGAAAGTTAGAACATTTACAAATTACAAAATATTGGCGAATTTTCAAATAGTGAAATTTTTGGCAGCTCCAAGAGTTCTGATTAGAGTTCTGGTTTCTTCAAGAAGAATTCTACAAAAAATGGTCCTGTCACTTTTCAATAGAATAAAAATTGGAAGAACTACAGAACTTTGAAAATAAATAAAAAATTTTGAGTTGTGAAATCCTGACAGTTCCAAGAGTTCTGACTGGGGTTCTGGTTTCTCCACAGAGAATTCTATGAAAAATGATTTCGCACTTTTCAAAAGAATGAAAATTGGAGAAACTACAGCACTTTGAAAATGTACAAAAATTTGAGTTTTGAAATTTTGACAGTTCCAAGAGTTCAGCTTGTAGTTCTGGTTTCTCCACAGAAAGTTCTACAAAAAAGAGTGGAAACAGAAGAATATGCAGCATGAGTTAAGGAAAATAGCAGGAAAGGAGAGAAGGAACGGAAGGGAAACGTAAGTTAAGTACGGAAAATTAATTATACAAGATATATGGTGGGATTGGGATGAAGAGACAGAAAAGTTAGTGAAAAGTGCGGTGTCGAGGGACTGGAGGAGAAAGGAAGGAAAGAGGGGAGAATAAGAATTAGAAGAAAGCAAAAGGGAAGGGAGGAAGGTGTGAATGGAAAATATGTTACTGCACTGTTACAAATCTGCGGAGTGAATGACTAACGGAGTTGAGAGTACAATTTTTCAGATCGACTCAGTATCGATTACATTAAACTCCGCATATTTTACTCCAGAGTAAAATAGAGTTTGTAAAAGGTTTTGAAGTGCATTCAGAGTGAATATAAATAATTCGCACCATACAGAAACAAAATCTTAAACTATGCTCAGTCCGGAGTTAAAGAGTCGTAGCAAGACTTCTTACGGAGTTTACGTTCGGAGTCGTTCGCCACATCATGATGTGGAGTTCTTTTCCACGAGTTACATTTCAACGTGTCTTCTTCTACTCCGCTTGCCGTTTACTCAGAATGGTGGAACTTTTATAGGGTATGCTTCGGAGTTGATTTTAACTCCGCTTTTTTAACAGTCTGGAATGTAGCGAGGCTGGAAAGGATAGATAGAGAATTGATGGGGAATTTGGAGCAGTGGGAGGTGACAGTGATGATGGAAACGTGGCTAGATGAAGAAGGGTAGGAAAGAGTGAGAGAAAGGTTACCAGGAGGTTACAGTTGGCAGTGCCAAAATGCAAAGAGGAGGAATAGGAAAGGCAGAGCGATGGGAGGAATGGTGATGGGAATAAGGAACGAATATCTAGCCGAGAATGATAGGAGAGTGATGAAGGAAGAAATCGAAGAAATATTGGTAGAAGAGATGAAGATGGGAGGAGAGAGATGAAATATAGTGGGAGTGTATGTGAACGGAGATATGCAGGAGAAACCTAAGGAGATAAAAGAACTGATGGAAGAAAAGGTGCAGGGAATGAAGCTTGTAATAGGAGGAGATTTTAATGCAAGAACAGGAGATAAAGGAGGAAGGGAATGAGCAGAAGAGCGAAAAAGAAAATCCAAAGACAAGATACTGAATGAGGAAAGGAAGAAATTGTTAAGGTGCTTAGAGGAAATGGGATGGTTTATCATGAACGGAAATATAGAGGGGAAAGGTGCATATACACGTTTGGGAGGCGAAAAGGGAACGGGTAAAAAGGAAGTAAAGGTAAATAGAACAGGACGAGGGAAATTGGTCAATAGAAGGAAAAGAGCAATTCAAAGAGAAGCTGAAGGATGTAAAAAAGGGCGGAGGAAATGTAAATGAGGAGATGAAAATAATTATAGGAGAAAAGAAAAGTTTTAGAGGAAACAAGCAGGAAAGGAGTTAGGGAGGAAGGGAACAGAAACGGATGGGATGAGGAATGTAAAGAGAAAAAGAGGAAGTGAGGAAAGAGCTAATGTAAGAAGGTGGAGGAAAGGAAAAAGTAGTGAAGATGAGTAAAGAAGGAAAAAGAAGGAATATACTGAAATGTGTGATAAGAAAAAAGAGGAGGAAAATGGGAGGGTAAACCAGGTTATTAAGATGGTAGAGTGGAAGAAGTTTTCCACGGATTTGCTAGGAGGGGTAGAAAATAAAGCTAGGAAGGAAGGAAGAGAAGGGAGAGAAAGAGACAAGGAAGAGGACATAACAAGAGAAGAAATAATCAATGTTTCAGGAATAATGGAGAAGGGGAAAGCTCCAGGTCTGGATGAAATTCTAGATGAAGTATGGAAATATGGGGAGAACGAGCCAAAGGAATGGGCATGGATAATGTGCAAAAGGGTATGGAGAGGAGAGGGTAGACCAGATGTATGGAAGGAAGGGGTAGTGATACCGATAATTAAAAAAGGCAAAGGAGAGGAGGTTAGTGATTATAGGGGAGTGACACTAATGCCAACCTTGTACAAAATATATGGAACGGTCCCATAGGAGAGATTGAAGAAAGAAGTAGAAGAAAAAAAGATAGTGCCATCAAATCAGACGGGATTTCGGAAAAGAGTGGGCGTGATGGACAACATATATGTTGTAAATTATATGATAAATAGGAGGATTAAAAAAGAAAATGGAGGTATGATAGCGATATTCGTAGACCTAAAAGTGCCGTTCGATTCTCTGGATCGGGAAGAGTTGGAAAAGGTTATGGTGAAAAAAGCTATAAGGGAAGGTCTGATAAAGAGAGTTTCAGAAATCTTTCGTGAGACAAAAAGCAGGGTGCAAGTAGTCGATCAAGAAGGCGATACTTTCTGGTTGGTGAGAGGAGTGAGGCAAGGGTGTCCTCTGAGCTCACTCTTATTCAACATCTTGATCTCGGACTTCGAAGAAAGAATGAACAGAAAAGGATGGGGAGGTGTAAAGATAGGAATAATAAAGATATATACACTGAAATACGCAGATGATATAGTAATGATGGCCGAAGATGAAGAGGGAATGGCGGGGCTAATTACAGGGTTGCAGAAATACTATGAAGATGAGAAGAAATTGAAATTGAATGTAGGGGAGACGAAGATAATGAGGTTCAGAAAAGGAGGAGGAAGGAAAAAAGTATGGACTGGGAGATGAAAGGGAGTGAAGATAGAAGAAGTAAAAGAGTTACAATATTTGGGATACACCTTGCCAGCAAATGGAGATAATAAGGCACATATAAGAGAAAGAATAAAAAACGCGGCAGGGGTGATGAAGCAGGTATGGGGAGTAGAAAAAAGAAGATTCAAGAAAGATTGAAAAGAAGAATAAGGTTGTTTGATACCCTGGTACAGCCAGTTTTAGGATATGGAGCAGAAATATGGGAATGGGAGGAAAGGGAAGAGATGGAAAGGTTGCAGGAACGGTATGTGAGATGAACGGCAGGAGTAAATTGAAGGACACTTGGACACATAGTTCGAGAAGAAACGCAATGGGAGAAATTGTGTATCAGAGCAGGAAAGAGGGCATGGAAATTTGAAGAAAAGCTAAGGGAGGGAAAAGGGGGAGAATTAGCGAAAAAATGTCTGAAGAAAGTAGAAGACATATAGGAGAAGAAATCGGAGTAAATTTTGGAAAATTAAAAGGGAAAGATAAGGAAGGTCATTTAATAGAAAGATGGGGAAGGAATACCAAAGAATTTTGAAAAGAGGTGGGGAGAAAAGAGATGGACAAGAATAGCAAGATTTAGATTTGGGAACGAGGTCAGGGAGGCGATGTATTGGGAAGAAAAGGAGAAGAGAGAGTGCAGAATATGTGAATGGGAAGAAGAAACATGGGAATATGTATGAGAATGATGTATGAGAGGAATGGTAGATAAAGGGAGCTGTCAAGAGAATGTGGCAATGATTATGGGCAAGGAAAGACAGGGGGAGGAGTGGATGAGGGAAATGGAGGAAGCTAGAGGAGCGAATGAGATAAAATAAAAGAATGATTAGGCAGAGGAAATGGCTGAGGTGGAAGAGAAGTGAAAGAAATAGGGAACGGAAGTCAAACAATAAAATAAGGTAGATGAAATTGTGCAGTAAGAATAAGTAGAATTAAGTAGAATAAGACTGCGCTCTTTCTCTCTTGCTCTCTCGCTTAAATCCTTAAAAATGCTAAAACACTCGATCACTCATCGTTCAATCGCTCGCTCGTAGTCTATAAGGAAGGTCGTCATGTTGCGTTATGCGTGAGGATAAGAGTTCTATATGCGTATTTGTATTTACTAGGAAATAAGTTAGGCTAAGAGAAAAAAGTGAATTGTTGTATAGGAAGGAACGGAAGTTATGTAAGCCCTTAGGGGATACATTATAAATAAAGAGTTCTGATTTCTCCAAGATGTTCTATAAAAAAATGGTCATGGCACTTTTCAATAGAATGAAAATTGGAAGAACTACAGCACTTTGAAAGTGAACAAAAATGTTGAGTTTTGAAATTCGGACAGTTCCAAGAGTTTTGATCATAGTTCTGGTTTCTCCACACAGAGTTCTACAAAACATGATTTTGCACTTTTCAATAGAAAGAAAATTGGAGAATTTACAGCACTGAAAATGAACCAAAATTTTGAGTTTTCCAATTTTGACAGTTCCAAGAGTTCTGCTTGTATTTTTGCTTTCTCAACAGAAAATTCTACAAAAAAGAGATACGGCACTTTTCAATAGAATCAAAATTGGAAGAACTACAGCACTTTGAAAATGAACAAAAAATTTTGAGTTTTGAAATTCTGACAGTTCCAAGAGTTCTGTTTAGAGTTCTGATTTGTCCACAGAGAGTTCTACAAAGAATATTTATGGAAGTTTTCTTTAGAATGAAAATTTGAGGAACTACAGCACTTCGAAAATGAACAAAAAATTTTAAGTTTTGGAATTCTGACAGTTCCAAGAGTTCTGATTAGAGTTCTGGTTTTTCATAGGAGAGTTCTACAAACAATGGTGATATTACTTTTCAATAGAATGAAAATTGGAGTAACTACAGCACTTTGAAAATGAACAAAAAATTTTAAGTTTTGGAATTCTGACAGTTCCAAGACTTCTGATTAGAGTTCTGGTTTTTCAAAGGAGAGTTCTACAAACAATGGTGATGATACTTTTCAATAGAATGAAAATTGGAGTAACTACAGCACTTTGAAGATGAACAAAAAATTTTGTGTTTTGAAATTCTGACAGTTCCAAGAGTTCTGTTTAGAGTTCTGATTTGTCCACAGAGAGTTCTACAAAGAATATTTATGTCAGTTTTCTTTAGAATGAAAATTTGAGGAACTACAGCACTTTGAAAATGAACAAAAAATTTTGAGTTTTGGAATTCTGAGAGTTCCAAGAGTTCCGATTTGAGTTCTGATTTTTCAAAGGAGAGTTCTACAAACAATGGTGATGTTACTTTTCAATAGAATGAAAATTGGAGTAACTACAGCACTTTGAAAATGAACAAGAAATTTTTAGCTTTGAATTCTGACAGTTCCAATAATTCTGTTTAGAGTTCTTATTTGTCCACAGAGAGTTCTACAAAGAATATTTATGGCAGTTTTCTTTAGAATGGAAATTTGAGGAACCACAGCACTTTGAAAATGAACAAAAAATTTTGAGTTTTGGAATTCTGACAGTTCCAAGAGTTCTGATTGGAGTTCTGGTTTCTCCACAGAGAGTTCTACAGGAAAGGATTATGGCACTTTTTAATGGAATAAAAATTGGAAAAACTACAGCACTTTGGAAATGAACGAAAATTTTCAAAGTGCTGTAGTTCTTCCAATTTCCATTCTATTGAAAAGTGCTATAACCATTTTTTGTAGAACTCCCTTGGAGAAACCAGAACTCTAATCATAATTCTTGGAACTATCAAAATTAGAAAACTGAAAATTTTTGTTCATTTCCAAAGTGCTGTAGTTCTTCCATTTTGCATTCTAATAAAATGTGCCATAACCATTTTCTATAGAACTCTCCTTGGAGAAACCAGAACTATAATCAGAACTCTTGGAACTGTCAGAATTTCAAAACTAAAAAATTTTGTTCATTTTCAAAGTGCTGTAGTTCTTCCGATTTTCATTCTATTGAAAAGTGCCATAACCATTTTTTGGAGAACTTTCCTTGAAAAAACCAGAACTATAATCAGAACTTTTGGAACTATCAAAATTAGAAAACTAAAATGTTTTGTTCATCTCCAAAGTGCTAAAGTTGTTCCAATTCTCATTCTAATAAAAAGTGTCACAACCATTTTTTGTAGAAATCTCCTTAGAGAAACCAGAACTCTGATCAGAACTCTTGGAACTGCAAGAATCTAAAAAATAAAAAATTTCTGTTCATTTTCAAAGTGCTCTAGTTCTTCCAATATTCATTCTATTGAAAAGTGCTATAACAATTTTTTGTAGAACTCTCCTTTGAGAAACCAGAACTCTAATTAGAACTGTTGTAACTGTCAAAATTGCAAAACTCAAAATTTGTTGTTCATTTTTAAAGTGCTGTAGTTCTTCCAATTTTGATTCATATAATATAATATAACATATAATAAGACTTGTAATATGTAAAGCTGGAATACAAATGCCGATTGTAAAACAGTTTTTGAATACTAATTTTCACCGACAGAAGCTCAACAATGAATATGACATTCAGATTTCATATTTAAAGCAGATAAATTTATAAATGGAATGGAATTTAACCCATGAGAAAAAATGAAAAACCTAGAGAGAATGCGGAATTAATCGTTGAATATTTATACAAAAGTTATATATTTATTTTATGCACAAGTCATACACAAGTTAGGATGTCGAAAGTAATAATTTTTAGGATTAAAAAGGGTTGCAAATTTTGTTGAAGATTTTACTAAAATTTAGAATGATCATAGATGTATATACTCATCGAAAGGATAAGTATTTGAAACATAAAACCTTCCTTTTAAAAAATATGATTTTGAATTTTTGTTTTACAAAATTGTTAATAATAATTTTAGTGCCAAAATATAGTTTGTACACGATTGAAACCCGAAATACCTCATTCCATCATAATGGATCATCGTGAAAGTATCAAATCTATAATCAATATAGCTCAACTTTTTCAAAGCAATACATTTTTGAAATGGAATGTATTGAAATCTCAGTTCAATTACTTCTATAGAATAATGAAGATAATTTTAAATTACAATTTCCACGTTCGGTTATTTGCGATAATAATTGATTCGAAGATAATTTTGTTGGATATTTTTTTTCATACTGGATACTCGTATCATTTAGCCATTCATTGAAGTTCGCAATCCAAAACACCGAATAAAAACTTGTTGATTTTTCATTCCACTTTTCTGTTTGACAGTAGTTGACAGTCAGAGGGTTAGATTAGTGACACTCGTTCGGTGTGATTACATGATCGCAGTCGCACTAGCATGGTGTACAATCACACCGAACACCAATATGTCGCACTGGTCTGGTGCGATATCAACACCGACTGCGGTGTAACACCAGAAAACGACACCAGTGTGGTGTTGCGGCATACACTGATTTTTCACAGTGTATCAAATAAGTTTTTCATGTAGTTTGATCCGCAGAATCCAAATCTGCAGTTTATTAGTCCTTATACCGCCAAAATTTTGTTTAGAATTGAGAAAAATGGTAGGGCAACAATGAAAATAGCAAAAAACCCTTTGAATGAGTATGAGCAAAAGTAGAAAAAGCTATTCCGAACTAAACAGAACATTCTTTCTGCTAATTATAACTTGTTTAACTTGAATATTTAGTTTCTTTGCATTGTCGATAAAAATTTTTTTTTGGAAATCGTATCATCCAAGAAGTTCGACCACGTAGTATCTTCCTTGTATGCAAAACAAAGTTGCTTTCGCTCATATTTTTTCACCTATTTTCATTTTCTTTCGCTAGTTTAGTCACTGCTGCTTCCTTTACTCCTCTTTTTTCTTGCAAAGAACTCTTTTTTCTTCAAATGACCTATGCAACGTGTTTCTTTTCCTCTTTTTGTTAATTGTCTTAATGCCTTGACATCATGTTGACATTCCATCTTCCTTAGTACCGACACTCCATTACACTTATATTTTGATGAAATCACTCTCCTTGTTCTTCACTGGCGTCTCCCAGGTTGAGAGGGAAGTAGTCGAGATGAGAATGTAAGAAATGCATTTTATAACACATCAAGCAACCCAAGTTTCTAAAATTTGCCAACATTTTTTGACTCCAACATTCTTTTTTTTCGACTAGTTCTTCATAGTCCTGCTTCTTTCTATTCCCTAAAAAGTTATCACGAACAGTTTTGAAGCTTTGCCATGCAGCTTTCTCTGTGTCAGTCGTTCTTGTGATGAACGTTTTGTCTTCAAATAGAGTGCAAATTTAAGAATCATCGAAAATACCTTCTTTTAATTCAGCATCACTTATAGCGGGAAACTTTCCTCCTAAATACTGGAAACAATCGCCATCTCTATCCAGAGCTTCGACGAACTGCTTCATGAGGCCGAGTTTGATATGAAGTGATGGTAGCAGATAGTTTGATGGGTCAATCAATGGCGTACGTATAGTGTTCTTTGACCCTGATTCGAAATCTGTTCTATTTGGCCATACTTTTTTAACGTAGTGATTTACCCTGTCTTTACTATCCTATAAACATAAGAAGAAGGGATCTTTTGTAAAACCTGTATTGTTCTAAGATCATGGTTGCAATTTTGAGATCACCACGAATTTTCCATTGATGTTCCGAGTAATTAATTTTTTCCAAAACTATTTCTGAATTGTCATAAGTCTCTTCTAGCGTAGTGAAGTGAGCTATGGAAGTAGATGCAAATTTTTTTCCGTTACCAACCAACAAATTTCCTTTATTGGTAATCCTAAATCTCGAATAATATCACCTAACGCTTGCCCATTAAAGGTTTGATGAGCTTTTCTTTTACCAGCTGGAAAGTATGCTCCGTCCTCGGGACTTTGTCATGTGGAGGATTCATCAACTTCCATTGCTGATATCCATGGATTCAGTGGTCACAGATTCATGCTCGACTTCAATTTCCCAGGTTTCACTGCTTAAGAGACGTCTACAAATAGAATTTTTCATTTGATAGTCACATCAAAACCTGTGGTATCAGTCACGTAAAACTAGCAGTCGTCTTGAAATGAATCTCACTATTTTGATTGGATACTTGAATACAGAAGCATTCACTGTAATTCAGTTTTGATTCATCAAATATATATCTTTAGTATTTTATTAATTCATTCTCCACATAAGCAAGACCGATTGCTTGTGCTTGCAACCAGGTAGCTCCACGTGGTGACGGTGGGCGACAGGAGAGTCTGGCTGAGTCCTGGGTTAACGGCTTTGCGGCGGTTATGGCGGGCACAAGTGATAAGGGTTTCACGATTCAGGGATTCGGAATCTCAGTATTGGCGTCTGGTCAGGGTAAGAAAGCGGGCCCGCAGACGTCGTCATCCAGCAACCGTAGCTTTACATTGGTGGGTAACTTGGCCTCTATAGAGTGTAATGCTACAAGAAATTTTCACATGAATGTAATAAAGTCCTGATTCATTTTGTTATGTTTGTGGAGAGTTCGTTTTATTGAAAAACCTAAGGTTTTTGTCTGAAAAGATAAGGTTGATTTACAGTGAATGCTTTGGTATCCAAGTAGCCGATCGAAATGTAAGCTGGGTGCCACAAAAAGTTTGTGGTAGATGTAATACGATGCTAACACGCTGGGGAAGGGATGAAATAAATCAAAACTTAAAAATTTACAAAACCAGTGATATGGGCTCCTACAACAAGTCAAAATTCCTGCTATTTTTGTATGACTAATATCACAGGTTTCAACGCGGCTTCTAAATCTAGAATTGATTACGCAGAAGTTTCTTCAGTAGTGCAACCTGAAAAAATAGAAGTCGAGGATGAAACTGTCACCACTGAACGCATGGATGTAGACCACTCAGGCGAAGTAGAAGAAATGCAAGTTGATGAGTCGTATGGGAATTGAAGTATCAAAGATGAAGGATTCTTGGATGGAGAGTATTTGCCAGCTGGTTAAAGAAAAGCTCCTCAAACCTTCAACCAACAAGAGTGAGTGATCTCATTCGAGATTTAGGATTACCCAAAGATGGAACTAAATACCTATCATCAGTTCTTAAGAAAAAGAATTTCCTGGAAAAAGGAACAACAGCTTCTTCTTATCAAAATAGAGAGAAAGAATTCAGGGAATTTTTCACTAACGATGAGAAGAGTTCATTGGTATATTCTACAGATGTTAAAGGTTTAGTCGATGCAATAAAACCGAATACATACAAAGACGAGGAATCGAGGCATTTCATTGATTCTTCAAAACGAAGTATGAAAGCTGTTCTACTTCATAACGGAAACAAATTTGCATCTATTCTCGAAGCTCACTCAACTAAGCTGAAGGAATCTTATGAAAATCTAGAAATAGTTTTGGAAGAAATACAACCATGATCAACCATGAAAAATTGCAACCATGATCTTAGGACAACAATCAGGTTTTACAAAAAATCCCTGCTTCTTATGTTTATGGGATAGTCAATGGTCCTGAAATTCGCATTCTATTTGAAGACAAAAAATTCATCACAAGAATGACTGACACAGAGAAAGCTGCATGGCAAAGCTTCAAAACTGTTCGTGATAACTTTTCAGGGAATAAGAAGAGTGAGGACTATAAAGAACTAGTCGAAAAAATTTTGGAAAATTTCAAAAACTTGGGTTGCTTGATGAGTTATAAAATGCATTGCTTACATTCTCATCTCGAGTACTTCCCTCTTAACCTGGGAGACGTCAGTGAGGAACAAGGAGAGCGATTTCATCAGGATATAAGTGTAATGGAGTGTCGATACCAAGAAAGATGGAATGTCTACATGATGGCAGATTTTTGCTGGACACTGAAGAGAGACATTAAAACAAGTATCAGAAAGAGGAAAAGAAACTTGATGCATAGGTTATTTGAAGAAAAAAAAGAGTTCGTTACAAGAGAAAAAAGGAGTAACGGCAGCAGCAAGTTCTAAACTAGCAGAAGGAGAAGAAGATAAGTGAAAAAATATGAGCGAAAGCAATTTCGTTTTGTAGACAAGGGAGATACTTCGTGGTCAAACTTCTTGAACGACATTTTTTACATTTTTTTTGTTGTCTTTCACCATTTTTGGGAATTTTCGTTTACGATTTCCAAAATTAATTTTTTTTTACAATGCAAAGAAACAAAAGATTTAGGTTAAACAAGTTATAATTAGCAGAAAAAATGTTCGGTTTAGTTCAGAATAGCTTTTTCTACTATTGCTCAGACTCATTCAAAGGGTTTTCTCGCTATTTCCATAGTTGCCCTAACATTTTCCTCAATTTGAACAAAATTTTGAGGGTTTAAGGACTAAAAAACTGCAGATTTGGATTCTGCGGATCAAATTACATAAAAAATGTATTTAATATAAATCAGAATTAATTTTGATGTGACTTTATTATACCGATTCAATCAGTTTTTACCGGGTTTTTTGCATTTTTCATCAATTTTTCTCGATTTGAACAAAACTTCGAGTAGATACGAACCAACAGACTGCAGATTTGGATTCAGCGGATCAAATTACATGAAAAATATATCTTTTGCAGAACCGGAAAAATTTTTCCACGTCTGGGTCAGTGGTTGTTTGCAATTTACATCAATTTTCCGTCATTTTTCTCGATTTAAACAAAATTTTGGAGGTGTATTGGACTAACGGACCTCAAATTCAAATTCAGCACGTCAAAATACATGGGGATAGATTGGTCTGATTTTTTGTACAGACCCCTTTGTTTTTTGTGTGCCGGTGTAATCTTTGTTATTTGATTGCTAAGGTCTTACCAAAGGTATTGACTGAACGCGGGAAGTTTGAACAATTTTTATAACTATACTTTTTTGAAAGATTGAAATAGATAGAAATAAAGTAAAACAATAAAAAGAAACGGAAGAAGGAATTTCTTAGGTGTTCGCCTTCTTTTTCTTTCAGTTTTCTTTGTGTTTTTAAAAAACTATGTTATGATTGGAAGTATTTGGATGCGTGCTTGATTGAACATGGTTCTCTTTGACTTTTCGATTGTCTTATCTATCTGTATTATTGTATAAAAAGATGTTTACGGAGCCAAAACTTGTCTGATTTGCACGTGTCATCTTAGCGTTGATCCAGCGTAATCCCTGTATTTTTGTTCAGGCGGAGCATACAATTAGGCAATAGGGCATAAAATTACCCCTAAATAAGTCCCCAATTAAAGTATGAGAATACATTCAGTAAAGTCAATACTTGCCTGAATTCCACTTGTCATATTAGCGTTAAACCAGCGTATTCCCTGTGATTTTTTTCTTAGGAGATATAAAAACAAATTGGATAAAGTCAATACTTGCTGATTTTCCCATGTCACCTTAGCGTTAAGCCAGCGTAAGACCGGTTTTAAAAGAACAAAACATTAAATTCGCAATAGCGCGCATTGTATAAGCCTTAGATGACCCCCTAAAAATAGTATGGCCAGATTTACAACGTTTGCATAATATATTTTAAGGGTGGCTTTTGCCTTATAGGGGTTCATTTTGGAAAAAAAAGTTGTGGTTGGATCTACCCTTTTTAGGAATTTTCCGTAGAGATATGGTTAAAGTAAATTTATTTCCATATAATACACCTCAAAATTTATAATTACATCACATTCGGAGAATACTTCGTCCAATTTTCGTTGGAAAATGTTGAAAAATAAGCTGGTTACAGAGGATTATCGAGTACGCATTTTCAAAAAGATGATTTGCGGTGTCCACTGTGGCTCATCGCAGAAATATCAGAAATCAAAAAGCAAATAAATTTTTTCAAAACATAATTTTTTCTTACCCTCTACGTCGTTTTCCTCAATTTCAAATTTTTTTGTGGTCGTTTCAATGTAAAAAAATGCCGTAGGGGGTGAGGTATATTATAAGTAGAAAAGATGTCCAAAATTTGAACTTGCACTGGATCAATCAATTCCAGCTGCATAAAGCACATTTTCCAAGCACATTTACAAACACATGTCAGAGCACATTTCCATTTGGTACCTGAACGATATATATACCTGCCTCTAAGCATCTAAGGTTTTGCACCGAGTGACTTACAATTTTAATACAACGTGTTCGAAATGTTGCACTATAGGAAAATGCAAATAAAAAAATCGGTTCTCCGAAAGTCACAAACCCCCCCCCCCCCTTAAATTAGCGGTAAATGAGCCCTTAAATATAATTTTTTTTTTGTTCTGTGTACCAATTTTTTTTTATGGTTAAATACAACCGTTTTTTATTTGAAATTAAGATATTTATTTTGTTGGAATATCAACCATTAAATGTCTCGTTAGGAATGCATATTTTTTAAATGAAAATTCAACTTATTGGTTGGAAGTTAAACTATTTTCTCAAAAATCAATTTTTTTTGTAGAAAATTAATTTCATTGTTCGTATTTTTATATTTGCAGGTTGAAAATTCAACAGTTTTGTAGAAAACGCGTCTTTTTGGCTTAGAAATCAAAAAATTTGTTATAAACAAAAAATTTTGTTAAGGAAATGTGGTTGAAAATTTATGTAATTTCTGTAGAATTCGTCTTTTTCAAAGAAAATAATTCTTTTCGGTTGAAAATTCAAATCTTTGGTTACAAATTTATGTATTCTGTTTTAAAATAGTCTTTTCTAGCAGAAAATTAATGTTATCAGTTGAAAGTCAACTGTTTGGTTAAGAAGTCATAAAGTTTCTTGTAAATTCTTCTTCCTGGTAGAAAATTAAATTCCTGTGTTGAAAATTCGTCTTTTCGGTGAAAAATTTAACTGTTTGGTTGAATTCTTAACAGTTTAGTAGAAAGTTCAGCTTTTTGATTGAAAATGCAACTGTTTGGAAAAAAAATTATTCTCTTCTGGTTAAAGATTCCAATATATTATTGGAGATGCGTCCTTTTTGGTCCAATTCCACTGTTTTTTATCAAGAATAAAAATCTGTTAGTCATTAAAAAATCAGGTATTGAATTTTGTGTTGAAAATTCATGTTTTTTTATTGCAAATTTGACTACGTGGTTGAAAGTTGAACTACTTTGATAATTCATAAGGAACAGCCCCCCCCCCCCTATTTGCGCCCCTATCAAAGATGGAAATTTTTCAGGAATGACAGTTTATGCATAGAGTCGTAGCTCCTCACTTGCATCACCCTCGGTACGCCTCTGCTATTCAATACAGCACCAGTTCAGATCTAGTAACGTTTACCGTGTATCATAGCATGAAATCTACGTTTACTATCGTTTTCGCATGTGTGTGTGTGTGTGTGTGTGTGTTATACCTGCTGTTTGACAATGGTTAATTTTAATATAAACCCAAGTTCAGATAGCCTTCAACGGAGTCAGTGTAGCTATCTTCATGTGCACGGTCTTACAATAATAATGAATGGAGCCAATGAGCCCTTAATTCTGGCGTAGGGTAGACACTATTTGAGATTGATTCAAGAAAAGACAGAATATGCCGATAGAGATATTTTTCCCTTAAGTGGGAAACTCTTCCAAGGGGTAGTTTTTGACGGTGGAGTGGTTTTTGATAGAGCGTTTTATGTTTTTGAATGCCTTCTGATAATTTTAAACTCTTCCTATACTTTTGCCTTGAACTTATTTAGTATTTTTCGTCAGGGGGTTGTATTTCAGTATTAAGAGATGTTTTTTTAAAACGGATGTGGGGTGTTTTGGAGAGCCCTAAAAGAGCTCTTAATTATGATGCGCTCACTTTCCCGTTTTGCGCATATTTATTTTTGAAGGTAGTTTTTTTGTGTTAAGGATTGATTTTGGAAAATCGGTTTTTGGGCCATGCAAGAGCACTGATTGAGCCCTCAATTCCTGTGGAAGAACAAAGTAGATACGACGTAAATTTCTACTATGGTACTGCTAGCCTGACGTCAAGCTAGCTGTACCTACCATGCATTATTTTTGAAAATTACAGAGCCCTAAATTTTGTTTTTGGGTACTAAATGAGCCCTCAATGAGCCCTTAATTCTGGCGTAGGGTAGACATTCTTTGGATGAAGTTGTACTGCCAGGTTAACCACCCTCTGTAAAAGGTCGCACGCATCAAGTATTTTAATATTATTATTATTTTCTCGTCAGAAATTCATCGCGGTTTATTTTCCCCCGGTGTTTTATCACCAGACACGGGCTAAGTCAAAGTATGTTGAAGGTAACGTGAGTCACCAGCCAGCGTGGTGATGAGCGTTGACAAAGGCCGGTCATCCTGTGCGGATCCTTCCGGACACGAGATTAAAGGAGGCGGTAGAACGCACCACAAGGAAGCGGGCAACGAGCACAGCACGGCATGACACGCACGACGGGCATGGACAAGGGATGAGGAAAAAGATATGGACACCGGTACGAGCGAACCAAGACTGAAGCGGCGAGCAAGAGGACTCGGGACCCCTTGGACGGTTCCGCCTCGCCTCGGGCACGACCCAGCAACGCTTTCATTCAAGGCCGTGCCGAGTTACCCTTCTTACGTAACATTTCTGTTGCACACCCCCTCCCCCGCAAGGGTTCGGGTTTATACCTGAAATTCCTGTACATCCGTGATGGTTATCTTCTTCCTGAAAAAAGTTGAAAGACAACTCGTCCGTGGAGTCAATTGTTCTTGAAATTATTGTTTTCAGGGTCGATTGTCCTTTGAGTAGGTTGTGTTTGCTGAAATGATTTTTCAATCCTGTATATGGAGTTCATTTTGTGCCAACTTCCTAGTAATTTATTAGTCATTTTACCTAGGTTTAGTTGAGAGTTTTGTCAAGAGTCATTTTCCAGTCGTTCTGTATTATTAATGCTATTGATCCATTGCCATTTTGCCATAATTTAAATCTAAATTTTACACCTTAGAGTCATTAATATCCCATGCCCCAATACTCTTTCCTTTAAGATTTTTCAACTCGTAGATTGTTGGTGAAACTTTCTCTCTAATAATAAATGGGCCTCCGTATTGGTCGTACAATTTACCTGCCTTCTTATCTGCCCTATTTGATAATTTGTTAACTACCTTTCGTACCCTATCGCCCACTTTATTTTCTACCGGTCTTCTTCTTAAGTTATATCGGCTCGCCCGTTTATCGTTAGCCTTATCTAAATTCTTTTGGACTTCTTTTATTATTTGTAAATTCCTAAGTCTTTCCGTCCATTTATCCACATTTTGGAATTTAATGTCGCTATCATTTCCCAATTTTCTCTTGACGGAATGAAGTGGTTCCAATTCACGGCCTAGGTTCAAAAAAGCTGGTGTGAATTGAGTTGGCGAATTTTAACTAGTATAATAGCAAATTGTAAATCGTCTATGCGTTCGTCCCAGGTTGAGAGATCGTTATCTAAGTATGTTTTAATGATCTGCTTAATTGTCCTGTTATACAGTTCTGTCGGATTTCCCTGTGGATAGTACTTAGGCGTTTTTGTGTGCATAATACCAAATTTTTCGGTTGGATCTCATAAGGTTTTGTTGACGAATTCCGTGCTATTGTCCGTGTGGAGAATCCGCGGTGTTTCCCAAAGCGAAATGACACGTTCATGAAATTAAGTCTCTATTGTAATTCCGTTCACTTTTTAATTGGTATTATTTCAACCCATTTTGTAAAAAGATCTACAAAAACTAAAATGTATTGTTTTTTTCTCTTCTTCGAAATTGGTGATGGTCCCATGATGTCAGCTGCTACCATGGTCCACGGTTCTTCGATAATTCGTTTCCCCATTAATCCCGTTTTACTTTGATTACCGGCTTTACTCTTTTACAAGTCTGGCAGTTTTTTACGTATTTGATCACGTCTGAGTATACCCCTGGCCAGAAGTAATGTTCAGATATTCTTGCGTAAGTTTTCTCTGAGCCTAAATGCCCTGCCTGGATTTCGTCGTGATTTTCCCGCAATACTTGACGTCTCAATCTTTTGGGTACGACTGATTTCCGAAGGTTCGAGTCGGGTAACAGAGTAAACTTTAGTGGGTCTGTTCTGTAAAAATAGAGTTTTGAGTCCCGTAAACGCCATTCTTCGTGTTCTTCCGGTCTTTTTCTTACCTTTCTTATTCTTGTTGAGTACCAGTCGTCTGTCTCATCGTCCACGTCCGCTTTCGGGTTTTCTGTACAACAAGCCAACGCGAACGCGACGTTGTTTACTGGTTCCCCTGATCTCGAGAGGGCGTCAGGGACATGATTTGAACTTCCCTTCCGATTCATGACTTCGTAGTCATATTCGAGAAGTTCCAAAGCCCATGTGGCTAACCAGCCAGTAGGGTTTTTAAGGTTATGAAGACAGTTTAACGCCAAGTGGTCCGTTATGACTTTGGAACTATAACCTTCTAAATACGGTCTAATTTTACGTATGTTCCAAACCACGGCTAGGCACTCTTTTTCTGAGTCCGAGTACCGAGATTCGGCACCATTAAAGCCTCTGCTTACGTAAGCGATTACATAATTTACCCCGGCTCCTAAGCCCGTATTACTCGCGTCCTGTTCTAATCCCCAATTCCAAGTTTTATCTTTCTTTAACAGTCTATTTATTAGTATCATTATTTCAGCAAAGTGCGGCATAAACTTCCTATACCAACTTGCAATCCCTTAATCCCTATAATGCGTTGTAACTGTTTGATGTTTTTAGGTTTAGGCAAATTCAAGGATTGGTTGTATCTTATTCTCGTCTACTTGGAGTCCTTTTTCGTTAACTTTAAACCCAAGGTACCTAATTTCCGAGCAGCCGAACTCGCATGGAAGTAGAATTTATTTATTAATTGGAATATAAAGATAAGGGTCAAGAAAGAAGATCGAACAGCACTGGACCGAGAGAAAATCCGAGCCCTGCTCAATTGCATTGAAGCACCAACTGATTCTTAATTCTCGATTTTCATGTAATAAATCTCCTGTTGGAGTTTTCTCAATTGGTCCAATTGAAGACGTGCCTGTCGAATAACTAAAGAACGCTGTTGAGTTCTACAAATTATTCTGGAATCCTTGAGGCAATAAATTTCAAACTACGAACTGCGTATGCTTTTATGGAAAAAAATTGGTTTGCAATAGTATAATTGTCATATCTTTCGAGGAAGGCCCACTATTTTATGTAGTACATGCATTTATTGTAAATAAGGGTAGCGAATTCCAGACAGTCGTGCGACAAATTCATGATGTTTACTTTGATGAACATTTTCATACTTACAAGCAGGGCCGAATTTCCCTTGAGTGCCGCCCTGGGCATCATGGAAAATGCCGCCCTTTTTTAAAGCATACACAAAATACCTTTTAATCGCAGTTCACATGATCGACGAAGAAAATCATTATATGTTGTGAGTGAAAATTTGTATTGTTATCAAATAATTACAAAAACACATACCCGTTTCTACAAAAAGTATTGGCAATCGGAATATAACTTTTCGCCATCTGGTAGTTCCAACATGGCGGTCGTAAAGGCCATATATATAGTAATAGCTTCCAATGAAAACACGTGCCTTTGCGATGGCCATTTTTATGCCCGCGGAGTATATTTCGTTTCCCAATAAGGCATAAAGACTTGAAAGAATTGAAGAATTGTAAATCCTCGTCTAACATGTTTACATTCTCATTCTGAATGAGAAGGTATTGGTTTAATGTGGAAATCGACTTTCGCAGATTTAATGAGGTTTTGAGACCTCCTAAGTCCATCGGAATAACTTTTCGAAAAATTAAGAATGCACGTTTCCGCTCAATTTGCTAAAAAGAGAAAATCTTTATCTTAAAAAGATGTACAAATCAACTGCTGACCATTTCTGTATAAGAAATATATACTTTTGGTTCAAATCATGATAACGCACTTGACAGCATAAAAAATCTGCCCGCCGCGCGGCACATTCTTAAGGGGCGAACATGCGCGGTTCGCTTTGCTCACACCCCGTATCTACATGTACACGTAAACGCACTACTCTGTTCCTTTCATCTGCGCCATGTACCCCCGTTCTACCCCCGTATCCACCCAGGTGGAAAAGTCGGACTTATGCCGGTCCTACCAATGGCATAGTACCGCGCCGGTTGTAGAAGGGGATCAATACCAGTACTGCATACAGTACCACGCCAAGCGTCGGCACCATGCAGGTATAACACTGGCGCGGTACTGAACCAGTACTGAATCTGAATTCTGTCTAGTAACCGTCTTAGGAGTTCCGCCGTGGGTTGGCGCAGTACTGGCTCAGTACCAAAGCAGTACCAAAATCGAGTGCTGGCTAGAATCCGGCT
>WSXT02171451.1:0-22811 GCA_011762715.2 Neuroterus valhalla | reverse complement strand
TGTTTGGCTCGGTTCTTTCGAATGAAACCGACAGGCTTATAACAAAGCCACCGAACGCATCCTTAGGTTGTAGATAGAAGGTCCGTGTGCCGAGAGTTCCTGCTGGATACGGTTACAAAAGCTTATAAGCAGTCGCGGACACTTCTCTAGGTGTCGTAAACGGTGTCTCTAGGATACCACGTGACCTCTTATAGTACTTCTTTTAGACCTCCTATAGACGCTCCTAGAGCGGACGTTACCTCCGCATGCGAGGCAGAAAAGCCCGACAATGATTTGGCAAGTATTGACGACAGTTCAAGAGTTCCTGGTGCTCAATTAGAGGAAAACACGATGACAAAACGTCAAGATAATCGAAGCTTCTTATGGACAGTTCAACTTGATGATGAATTGCTTGATTGCTATGATGCCAATACTATCCCTGATCACAGAGGTTACATGTCGCACCTGCACATTCTGTGGTACCAGAAACACACGGAGCTTCCGCATCTTTCACAGCAAGTGTTAAGAAACCGTACCATAAACCTTTCGCGAACAAGAGATGTATGCGGAACGCTCCCCCAACCACTGCAAGAACAAGCCGCAGACGAGAATCAGGAAGCGACATTGAGGCCAACTGTTGAAACAAGGCATCCCTCAAGAGACGACCAGGATTTTAGGACGAGTTATGCTTGTAACTGAATTCTCGGGTCCAGCTGACTACAACATCAGAGGCAAGGGAATCGAGACAAAGGAGAGGTACAGAGATCTCAGAAAACACTAGCAGCGGTAGCATCGAGGACATTCAGTTGAAATAATTGTTTTCTTCATCGATTCCTTCGGACGTGCGACCCCTTCATTGGTAAGTAACCTTATAGCCATACCCCTGTGCCAGAACTATGCCTTGGCACTCACTGGATGGATGCAGAGAGCACTCATACTTAGTTCGCTCCGTGTCCCTAAGAAACACGAGGTCTTTGTCAGCCTTTCATTGTGATTTCGTCGTGCATGTCGTTACTCATCTCACGGTCATGAGACGTGGCCATATGTGTACCTTATCGCGGTTCTTCTGGAGCTTGTGCCATTTTCCTGAATGATAGTTGCTGCCCGGAGGAAGCTGTGGTGATTGTTCGACCGATTTTTTAATAATTGTGAGGATTATAAAGGTATCGCACCTATCTTGATAAAGTACAATATATGTGCGCAGTGCTAGAGAATAGGTAAGGAGGTCAGAAGAAAAAGAAGTATTTCACACAACCAGACGGGTTTTAGGAAAGGAATAGTAACAACTGATAAGATGTACGTCCTGAAGTATCAAGTGGATAGGAACTCAAGGCAATTAAAGAGCGCAATTAGTGGCTTGTATTATACAGTGAACAGGCTCAGAGGAAAATATACAGGAAAAAGAATAAGTATGTACGATCTGAGGAAGCAGTAAGACTCACTCTGAAGCATGTGTAGATGATGTTCTACTATTGGCTAAGGACGAAGAAGTATTTGATTTGATGTGGAGAGGGTTCGGGGAGGACAAGAGAGAGAAATATACAAAGGTAAATGTTTTTCCTGTCGCTGCCGTTGTGAAATACAAAAGTTTGTTCCGAATTCGGAAGTAGTTAAGGAAAATGGAGGAGATAACAAACCTCATTTCCGTAGCAATGTTTTGGAACCAACTCCATGAATTTGTGCATAAAAGTGAGATTAGAATTCATAAATTCGATTTGAATTAAAGGTCTCTAGTTTCATGGTCGATGGATGTGTTTATACACAAAATTTTTACAATCTCCGATTCAAATCTTGACTTTGACATATTATTCTAAGTATTGTGCAGGAATCAATAATAGAATAAATGAGAGGGATAAAATAATTTTACTCTATACCAAACTTTGTGGAACATAACTTTATTTGACACTTCTGTTGGGTTGTTTCATAACAATTCAATATGTTCGAGAATCAAACTAATTTTAATATAATTTTATTTATACAAATATAAATGACACTTCACTAGAAGTTTATGCTGGATATTCTACAGGGCAATTTGATGAAGAAATCGACTCAACGCCCAAATAAACGTACGGTATAACGGATCACTCCTTTTGGTTGACTCTTGAATGCTAGGGAGACATAATTTCGAGCAACACCAACTAAATTAACTTTTTCATCGGTACATCGTTTGCCCAAATGACTTTCTGCTTCAACTCGAGTAATAGATTCCTCATTGGGGCTCATGAAGAGCGCGAAGAATTCAAAAGAATTGTTTCCAACACGTTTTATAAATATTTTGTCGGTTTCAGGATTCGCATTCACTTCGAAGTTTCGGCTTATTTGACGTTCTCCTGGAACTCTCTCTCCAAAGCTGAATTTGCCGTTGATACAGCTTGTACTTATCTTTCGCATTTCGCTTATTTGAAAAGGTTCCAATGGTTCAGAAAACATAGCTGATGATGGAACCACATTGATAAGCAAGTTCATAGCAAGTATGAGAACCAGGATGAGCTTGGGCAACATCATCTTCGATTTAATTCGGAATATAATAACTTGTGTCTGATCTGAGAACAACTGACATTGAATTATTCTGAACGCTTTTTTTATTAGACAACAGAATGAAAAAATCTGATAAGTGTTACGAGGTTTTGTACATTCTATTATCAAATTTGCTTATGTTGAAATGAGACATGATTTCACGTAACTCTCGCCTGAACGTAAGTGCGTATCACGAAATACTCAAAACTATCACAAAATTATTTCTATGACGTGATTCTATTTAACAACAGGGAAGATACTTTATGTGTAATCGAAAACAGGTTTATCAACGAATTTTCAGAAGAATGCATAAATTTTTGAGGGAGCAAAGGATAATGATTTCAATGGAAAGAAAATGATACAATTCTCAGGTAGGAAAAACAATATCTCAATATCAATCTCAAAAAAATATCCATTTTTTCCAACACAGATAAGTTTCCAACAGCGTAATTCAATTTATGACCAATTATTTTTTTCTCAGCACAACAGATAAATTTTGAATGAAAATTCTCCAAACAAAGAAACAAAAGAGTTCACCTTTTAACTAAGCAGTTGAATCTCCCTTATGAGATGAACTTCTCAGACAGTAAAATTTTCAACGCGTGACTTTCTGATCTCGCGCTTCGCGCTCAGCTACTTTTGGTCCTCGTACTTCATACTCAGTTTCGTTCATAATGTAATGCATATTCAAAATTGCGAATATTAAAGCACTATTGAAAACCTCTACGTTCGAAGAGATTATTATTATAAATTATATGAATATTATGTTTATCATATCATTTTTCTGGATTTCGAATGGTAACATGTTTGAAAATAATCTACTTAGAGCTCGATCAACCTTGGAAAACACATCATCATGTTCATACTCACGCATCAAGCAATACGAATTTCGTAACTTCAATACTTAAAAATTAGAAATTACAAAAAACAATAGCAAAATCGGAAGTCTATTTTTTTAAGGAGAAGGTTGCACACCTATGTGAATTGTATAGTGAGTGGTCGGATTTCGACGCAGTAATGCGTGTCTTTGAAACATGCGGTATTAACGGAGTTTCGAAAGCGTGCTAAGGATGGAGGACGTACATATATACGCATTCAAAACTCCGTTCCTATCGCATGTTTCAAAGACATGCATTATTTTTGTATAATCATTTGATGAACGTTTATATTCAGTATTCAGCTGCATTCACGTGAAATACATAGGTCGTAAGCGATGCTCGTAAAAATTTTAACCGGTGTTTTATCCCTCCCTAGACTTCCAATTGTAGCGCATCGGTCAATCAAGGTATCATATGTCAATGCTAGTGAGAGTTTTCTATGATCGTTAACGCTTCTCTTTTATGTCGCAATAGGTCGTAAACGATTCTCGTAAAAATTTCAACCGGTGTCATATTCTAAAGTCAATAACGCTTTCCAATGACGCTTATCAGCTTCACGGTAGCGAGATCCTTTTTTTGGTTTAGGTCTCTACCCACGAAATCTTCCTACCCTCGTATAAGGAACTTCGTTTGGATGAGGGGAAATATCACATGGTTTCGCCAGAGAATTAAATTCATCATTCTTCAAAATGAATTTTGGATTGATGTAACCATAATGGTTGAATAAAAAAACTACTACTCAACTAGCTTGTCCCATCCTTGTAAACCTTAACGTCTACAGACTGTAGAGAGACTACGGACCACGAACAACAGGCACCTAATTTTAAATTGATTTCCCGTCATGAGGCATCTCAAAACCCAGAGATTGGATGAAAATTAAAGATGTTGCATTTAAAATAAAACCAATACTTTCTTACTTATGGAATTTTTTAAAAAAGAATCTTTTGGATACATAAGATCAATATAAAGCCTACAATCAAGGGTAGTTATAACAAATTTTCTCTTGAAACGGAGCAATTTCGTGGGTCACCGAAAAATTTGGATTTTTCATGCATCTTTCTCCTTGAGATGAACCATTTGTTTATTCAACATCTTTTACGTGCATTGCATATTTTTTCTATAACATAAAATTTTTCATTCTCGAAAACAATTTTTTTGGTCTCAGCTTTTTCTGCAGCAAGCAAATAATTTTGAGGAGACCAGGTATTATGCACATAAGAGATTTCATACATTCAGCAAAAAGTTTCTTCGATTCAAAAGAGTACTTTCCGTCGAAGGAACTCATCCGTTGCTATACGAAAACATTTGAATGTTTAACTCTTCGAACAGTGGAAATAAGCAAGTTTATTTTACCTAAGTCAATTTGTAAAAATGATTGCATATTCTTTGGTGATTTCAGTAGCAAACCAATTAGTTGATTTTTTCCTCGTTTGCTTTGCAGATACAATTGCAAGCGATCATTTTCAACGTAAATGAAGTAAAATGAGGAGATTCATTGTATTAATACTTTTATCCTTCCATATCAAAGCGATGGACAACTTGCGTAAAAAATTGATATTCCGACTAATCAACTTCTTGATTTGCTATTATTCTTACTCCATCTCTTTTCTGTCATTTAAGCCATTTCATTGAGAATTTGAAAGCAAAACTGCTTCTTTGATTCAAGAGGAATTTACCTCTAGGTTGATCTTCTCCAAATCCTGGTGTCCATGTGACCCATCACGTCTGGGTAAACGTCAAATGAAGGTCACACTCTTTAATTAAAAAAAAAAAATTTTGACCCTGGATTCTGAAGAACGGAAAATTTTACGACCAGGCACACTTTGACCTTTTTATCAAAATAACCTCGGCTTCCATACTACGCACTATTGTGTTTTTGGGTCGCTGATCACGATCCTGGTGTCCATGTGACCTCATCACGTCTAGTTCAAGGTCAAATGAAGGTCGAACCCCTTCATTCGCAAGAAAAAATTCTTTCGTGCCCGGGTTCTGAATGAACGGAAAATCTTACGTAGAAATTATTGGATCGCTGAAGACATAGGGTTGTTGCTGAACTTGTAACACCAGACTTTAAAACAGCCAAGTTTTCCATGGAATGACATCTGCGACCGCATGGGACATGGTTTGAATACCCATTTCTAGCCGAAACACCAGCAGGATGATCCAAAACAGAATTTGTAGTTTAGATGACCTCAACATGACTTCCAGAGGTCATTTCGATGCAGAGGTCAAAGTTTGCCTGGACGTAAAATTTTCTGTTCTTTAGAATCCGGGGTCGAAAAAATTCTTTTTCGACGAATTGAAGGGTTTGACCTTCATTCGATCTTGACCCAGACGTGGTAGGGTCACATGGGCGCCAGGATCGTGATCAGCGACCCAAAAAACACAATGGTTCATAATTTGTGGACCCATTTCTAGCCGAAATACCAGCTGGATGAATAAAAAGAGAATTTGAAGCTCAGATGACCTCCAAATCACTTCCAGAGGTCATTTTGATAAAGGAGTCAAAGTGTTCCTGGACGTAAAATATTACGTTCTTTTAGGATCCAGAGCAAGAAAGAAGAAAATTTCTTGTGAACTAAGGATTTGACCTTCATTTGACCTTTGGTTTAGACGTGATGGATCACATGGATACAAGGATCTTGATCAGCGACCGGAAATACATATAGAACAAGCAAGTTAAAAAAAGTCTACCTCGATTTCCTTTTGTGGTCCTGTGTTATTTTACGAAACTGAATATGTACTTTTCAGTGGCATGTGGTTATCATCAAAAAATATTTTTGGACGTAACACTTGGTTCCTGTGATGCAAACCAACTTGTAATTTTGAAGGACATTCCGCTGACAATGAGTCATTGTTATTGCAGGCAACAAACATTCAAACCAATTTCCCCAATTTTCGGTTTTCTTTTATCGGCAATGACAGCCAATCATTTAGCAATTACTTCTTGCCATAAATCAATTGATTTATGAGATTCATTATTTTCTAACCATGTGTAGGTCGGAAATTTCTCTACATCAACATAGAGTTTGCGGTTTTAATTTTTTCAAACGCTTGCTCTATGATTTCCAAGTATTTTGGAATGAACCTTAGAACTTGATTGAAAACTTTCAACTTCCAAAATCGGAATTCAATCTCAAAAATTCTGTTCGCAATAAAAAGGTAATACTTTCATAAAAAAATCGAAATCCCGGTGATAAATTTTGATGCAGTTTGTTTGTACTATTATTTGTCAATCCGCATTGTTTTTGTTCTGATTATGGAAAATGTTTTGTGCACTAACAGAAACGACTTTTTAGCGTAACTCTGTAAGGCGCAGAAATTTATTTGTTCATGAGATTCGACATTTTGAAAATTTGAGATAGGCGGAAAAAAATAAGGAGGAATGAAGCTTCATCTCAAGAAGATCTACTTTATTCGTGAACATTGGACAAACTATATTCATAAAAATAGGTCGGCTCCAGAGGATATACAAATTGGATCTAGATTTTTTTCTGAAAATTAGAGTTCTTCTTCTGATAGTGGTATCGCTTTTTTCAAATTTTTAAATTTTCGAAAATTCCATCTTCCAGCTAAACTATGCACCATTTCAAAAACGGTGCATCATAGAAAAAAATTCAGAAGCGCGAGCAGTTTTGATGAGAAAGTTTTCTTCAAGGATGATGGAGCCTTGAGTAGAAAGATTTCTTCAGCATCTGAAATGAATGCACATTTATACCTATCGCATGTTTCAATGATGACACGTGCCATCTGAGCGAAATAATTTTTTTCCTTGTTGTTATCAGACGAAAAATTTTGTAATCTTATGTCAAAACTGTCGTTTAATTCCAAATGCCAATAAGATGGGTTATGTATCATGAGCTCTCTGTATTGGAAATTTATTTATGCAACTTTATTTCCGAAATTATACACAGTTCAAATATTTCGAAACATTTATTTCGAAACAACGATTATTTGGAGGAACAGAAACTGTTCATCAATATATTTTGGATTGTAATTCATAATAATATATCCATATTGACGTAGTATAAATAGTTGTAGATCACTTGAGAAAATGTATGAGATTATACAATACCTCACAGTACAAACTGTAATCCAAACTTGCAGGTACTATATTGTAAAAAAGCAATCTTAAATGATTTATTGTCAAATTACAATACAATTTTATACAACCCGAAGACATGAGGTCAACTTAACACTTAACAGCTCGGCGCATACTTAACTGAAGGCTTCGGCGGCCAGATGGACAACTTTGCACGAGTACAGTTGTCCGAGTGCAAGCTGTGCAAGCGCACACTTTTCACGAGCAAAGTTGACCACCTCGAGTCTCAGAAAACTATGCACGTCTGACTGGAAATGCTTGGAAAAAACAGCCTCACATATTTTCGTGCACAGATGTCATTTGAATAAATGCACATGTTGAAAAAAAACACTTGAAAGCTCTATTGGTACGGGCAGATAGAATAGATGGTTATTGGATACTAAAGTTGAATTGCTTGCATTTGGACAAATCTCTCCACCTGATTTCTGACAAAAGGGCATCTAAAACTTAGGAAACTTTACACGTATCACCAAGCATTTTAATAGTATACAACTGTAGACACTGTGCACGTGCACATATTGCACCTAAATAATTCCGTAAGTCTAATTTCTAACGTGCACAAATGTTCGGCCGAAATTTCAGAAGATGATGTACGTCTTACTGGGAATGATTTGAAGGATCAACTTTACACGTTCACGTTCTTAGATGTCATTCGGAAAACTGTTTACGGAAACAGATGGTGGTTTGACCAATTTCCACATGCAAAGATGTCAGTTAAGCAACTGTCCACGTCTGGATCAGAATACTCAATAGCTGTACATGTACAATTAAACGTGTTCAGATAGAATTTTTTCAACTGTACACATCCGCAGTTTGTATTTGAATAACTTCGCACGCCTTATTTATAACATTTACAGATGGGCATCTGGAGATTCAAATAACTGTGCGTGCCAGATTAAGAAGGTTGGAAAGGTGCAGCTGTACATGTTTGTGTACAGAGTTCTAATGCCATCTGTAATTTGTACCTTTTGGTTTTTTTTTTTTTTTTTTTTTGTTAGACGAGCACAGTTATGTTTACGTTAAAAGTTAGTCGTGCAAAATTCTCCTAGCACAAGCTATGCACGCGTACTGTTGCTTATGTTCCATCTGTACACCTGTACTTGTACATGTGGACCTTTTGAATAGTTGTGGTAAAACTTGCGCAGTCTTCCGAGTGCAAACTCTGTATCCAAGTGCTATCTGTAAAATCGTACTTGTACAAACAGATCCTTTGAGTATTTTGAGGTAGAAGGGCACTGCTGTCAAAGTGCCATTCGTGTACAGAAGCATGTACAGTGTACCTTTTGATCATATTAAGTTGAACCTGCATAGCATCCGAGTCATTAGATAGCTCTATGTGTATCCAAGTGTTTAGATAGCTTCATATGCACAAGTCTTGGAAAAAGACAATTTCTTCGGGAGAGATGTCCCGAAATGGATCTGAGAGAGTCTTATTGCAATAAAAACGCACGTATGAGATGTCATTGAAAGCATCTGGTTCACAAACGATTTCTCATATGCTTAACTCTGAGGTTTACCGGCGCACGACAGTCACATAGGATATGATGTGCTGTTTCCTCACAAAAGCCGCACTAACACCCAAGATGGATTCCAAAGCTGCAGTTGGAATTTTTCTCGTCGCTTCAGTGATTGCCAGATACGAAACCCTTCGAAGGTTTTTTAGCTGATTCCTGGATCTAACCAAACTGATCCTAGGTACCTAGATTAATGCAGTTGAAGCCATAATTGGTCTAGTCACTGTATATGAACAATTAAATACTTTAAGTTCCAGTCCCTAAGTCTTTCCAATCGCACTTCTGCATGCTTGGAAGGCTGATTTGGCCCCTTCTACTATTGCATCAACATGCAGTTTCCGGGACAGTTTAGGATTTAAAAATAACACTTGAGAACTAAGCTGTTGTTGAAAAGATGCCTCCTTCGCCATAGAACTCAGGTTCCTCAAATTCAGTCAGTTTTCTGCGTCTCGGAACTATCATGAGTTTTTTTTATGCAGATGAACAGAAAGACCACGGTCCTCGCACCATATCTTAACTATATTCAGAGCACTTGGCATGATTATAACTAGAGTGTTCCTATGTTCTCGTATTACTGATATAACAACGTCATACACATAATCTTGTGTGTAATAACCTGAATCATGTATTCTACGAACGGAATCATCGAAGATGAGTAGCCAAAGTAGAAGCCTCCCCCCCCCTGTAGGAATCTCCTTGCCATCTTGCACATTGCACCCGTGGAGTGATTATGGCCAACCCTGCCACACAGCACATATCGTATCCTCCTATTAACACTGGTATCTACATCATGCTTTCTTGCAAAATCTAAAATTGATTCTCCTAAGGTGTTAGTAAAGGCAACAACTATGTCAAAAAACGCTTCTATCGCAAAAAACGGCTTTGTCTGGTAAGATTTTTTCCTTCATATGAGAATCTGCCAACTTCCCAGCAGTTTTGACATGAAAGAAGTTAGGCCATTGGTCGTAATGATTTTGCTTCAAGCCAAAGAACTACTTACCTTATTTTCTATGGTGCTTACAATCCGACAAGACATCTTTCGGTCATCTTGATTGTCCTTATAAGCTAAACCATCATAAGATTTCAAGTTTACACCCTTCTCCTCTTAAAGGTTTTCATTTTCAGAACCAAGGAAATGTATCTGCATGGGGTATTTGAAAATTCCGCCGGCTGCTCCTGTCATGCAACATGAATTCCCTTAGTTGACAAGTAAAATTTCATTTAAGAGCTCTCTGATGTATCGTAGCATCAGATACATTCTGGATCCCCCGACCATGCTCCTTCCAAAAGTTCCTTCCAGCTGACTGTTTTTTACTATTTTTATACATTATCCTCATAAAATTGATGCATGAACCTCTGCACTATATCCATCGCGAAATCCAGTTGATCGATCAATCTTATCCTCTGAAGAATAATTGTCAAGGATACTCCAAGATCCTCCCTATATTTGTCCAAGTCAGCGGCTTTTGTAGTCCTATACCTAACCACCATGGACTTGTCAGCTGTAAGATATCTAGTAGTTACATAGGTGAGTAATATACATATACCTTAGGTGAGTATATATAATATACAATAGGTGAGTATCTCATACACTGCCTTTGAACTCCTGATTGGACTATTGCGAATCGTGAATCAGGAGTTCAAAGGAAGTGTACTTGGTGCTCAACTCTATTGTTTATGTCTTTGCTATTCCATATTGTATGACGCGCATTTGTTTACTACTTCTTATGATCCGTGATTCGTTTCTAAGTCCCGAGTAACATCATCGGGTTTGAAAGAAAAACACGAATATGCTTTGAGAATCCCCTCTCTTAACACCTTGGATGCGTTCATGCTCTTGATCGCAATATGGAAAGGGGTCCTCGGCGCTCGGGCTGTGTGAACAGTGCGCTCAAGTAGGCGTGATCAGGCATAGTCAGACGAAGCCTGTAGTGGAACGAGGAGAGAATTCTCGATAAAGCGCTGGGAGAAGGACAAGGAAGGAGAAGCGTGACAATCTTGCGTTGGACAGCCCTGCTTTTGAGGTATACATGTATACAGTTTTAAATAGAAAATGAATCTTATTTTTTTTTGTAACAGCTTTACAATTCTTTATAATCGTCACTTGACAAGAAATAGGTCCTTTTCTGAAAATGGTAGTATACGTATCATCTTATGCTATTAGAACAAGAAAATTTATCAGGGGCGTAAGACCCTGTGACTCAAGATACTTTTAGGAAGCTCGGATTCATAATTTTGTCATCTGCTGTTATTATCTGATTTTTATGTATATAAAACGCTGATGTATTTTGTTCAGGGAATAAAGCGGGGGAGCGATCATATTTTAACTCAAATGCACATTGTTATTCTTTTAATTGAAAATTCTGCATGTTTGATAGTCAAGTCAGGAGTTCAAGGGTCTTTTCTGTTTAGGTTGCCAAACCAAAAGCCAGCACAGCCCAACACGGCCCGTTAGGTTAAGATTTTTCAAATTTTCACACACTCCCATTTCTTTTGTTTGACTATGAAAGGCGGCAAAATAATAAACAATCGTTTTCGATACGATGACACCTCATATACATGGAATTTTGAGAAATCATTCATTTTTCACTCAATTCCTCAATTCACCTGATTTTTGAAAATAACATATTCCTGCTAAAGTCTCGTAGAAATTATTAAAAAAAAGCAAGTGAACACGAACTTACGTTTTAACCCAGTAAAGATCTAAACTGAGTGCAGACATTGTTTCTTTGTCCAGGTAATGGACCAACGCCCAAGGAAGACCAGGTTTTATTGGGAAGTGTGCCATATCAGAAATCGATTCATTTATTTATTTGTCAGTTGAAGATATTCGACCTATTTTTTATGACAATCTCATAATACCAGGTCAAAACGTTAGCTCTTATAAACAAATAAAAAATATTTCAGAGGAAATGATAATTAAGAAAATGAAAGTAATACAATTATTTAACTCTATAACAAAATTGATAGAATATTATTTTTATTGATGCTGCTGGGTTGTTATATTATAATTGAATATGGTTGTGTATCTGATCAACATGAACATACTTTTATACTTCCGACTTAAATGGCACATTCACAATATTTGTTGCTTAGGATTTACCAGATCCATTCCATGAACTAGTTAATTCAATTCCCATATAACCTCACTGTAAACTTGATTCCTCTGGTTGGTCGACTCTTGAACACTAGGATGACTAGACTTGGATAAACACCAATTAAATAAACTTGTTCATCTCTGGATCCTCGTCCCGAATGACTCTCAGCTTCAACTCTAGTAATTCTCTCTCCATTCGGGCTAGCATAATACCCAGTGAGTTCAATAGCATTGTCCTCAACATGTGTTACACGTGGATTTACGCTTTCGGGTGTTTCATGCACTTCGAATGCATGGCCAATTTGTCGTTCTCCTGGAAGTCTGAATCCAAAGAGGAATCTACCATTAACAGAGACAGTACTTATCCTTCTTGAATAATCCATGTCCATAAGTGTTAATGGTCCAGCAGACATAGCTGATGATGGAACAACATTGATAATTATTTTTATAGCAAGTATTAAAACCAAGTTTAGTTTAGTCGATGCCATATATAATAGTCGAAGTAAATACAGTGGTGCCTGTTCTGAGAATAACTGCTTTTGAAATTATCTGAACACGTTTCTTATAAACAAACTGAGTGGTATAATGTGATGAGTGCTATGGGCTTTTATAAACACTATAATTATTTGATTTCTTCCATGACGCGATTGAACCACTCGATGGAAAAAGTACATGTTTACTTGAGAGCAGGGTCGAATTATCCGATTGACCTTGTTTTTCAAATTGCGTAAAAAATCAGAATAAATGTGTAATCGATCAAGATAAGTTCAATGGCATTTGAAATATGAAATTTATTCATCACAGGTTCCCAGAAAGATATAAAAATTTTCAAATAAAAGAAATGAATATTCAACTGAAAATGCAATAATTGAATTCTCAGTTGAAGGAACACTTGAAATTCTAAACAAGTGGCTAAATAGTCAACAAAGAAGATTTCTCACAAGAGAAAGATTTTTCGCCAAAAAAAAAAACAAACGATTCTTCAATCATTATTTTTGAAACCTAACCAATAATAATAACTTTCTATAAAAAAAGCCAATTTTCGAGAGCCGGAAAAAATGAACAGAAGTCAGTGCAATTTATTTAAATGCGCTTGTTCTTCTTCTAGAAATGAACAATAAATTCCAGTTTTTCAATAAAGCGAAAAGATTGGGGTGAGTGTAATAGCCTGGAGCGCCAATGTTCTAAAGTCGGCCCTGATTGAAAAGAGCCTGAGAGGGTAATTTATGAGAAATAGTTTGAAAGTTCTTAAAGTGAGATTCCAAATGTGTGCTTAGAGAGTATAACATGCGAAAGACTTCTAATCGTTTGTTAAACAATCATAGCTATATCCACACAAAGAAAATAATTTTGAGACATGAAGTGTTATTCAAGAGATTTCATGCATCCAGTGGAAGGTTTCTTTGATTAAGAATATTACGTGTAATCAGAGGAGTGCCGTAGTTGCTATGCGGAAATATTTGATCATTTAAACACGGGCATAGTGAAAAGCAGGAAGTTTATTTTACTGAGGTCGTTGTGTGAAAATATTGAAATATTTCTTGGTGATTACAGTAACTGCGCGCCCATCTGTCAAGTTCTTCCAAATTTCTGCTGTTATACTTTGATGGTTGTGTAAATTCTCTATACATTCCTATAATTTATGATTGAGAAAGTAGGAGAATCGTCCGAGATTTCAATTGTTCAATTTTCAACGGATCTATACTTTTTGAGACCCTCTAGAGCAAAAAAACAGGTTTTGGCATGTCTGTCTGTCCGTTAACACGATGACTTCCGAAAAACGGACTGATCAAATCGGTCTTTGATACACTTGTTCATGGTTCCGAATGAAATATTGATTGATGATTGATTGGACGATTCAATGTTCCCCTGAGGGTTTACATTTTCCTCTCACCTCTCCACTATTCCTTTGCACATCCTACCTCTATATCAGTAGTAAGTAAGGGGAACCTACAGCTCAAGGTGGGTTCCGAACCACCAAAAACACCAGCCCTTCCAGAGTGCGACCAACCGGCGTGGGTCGAAAGCGCATGCATTAGCCTCCCCGACCAACTGAACACCCTTGGTCGAAATGGGATGATAAGTGCATTAATCAGCCCTAATTTTTCCATGGATTCCGGTGGGACTCATCGGAAATGCTACTTAAAAAAATGAAGATTTCCGATTTGATGCCAAACGACGTAAGATACGTAAAAAAATTAGGAAAACAAATTGTAGCTTTTCAACAGAACTACGAATTGGCTGCACACCATTTTTCGATACGACTTATGGTTATGGTTCCAACGAGAAAAAATGGTTTGAAATATTCGTAAAAAATTCATTTCTAATCTAACAACGCTAGGAATGCAAAAGTATGTGAATGAGGGATTATAAGTTTCTGAGAAACCTAGGAGAATGTTGTCAGGGTTGGAACGCTGTCAAGGTTAGGAAACACCTATATTTTGAAAAAGACACTTTGCCCCATCTGTGTCATAGCGTAGCATTACTCCTTTTGATAACCTTCAACTTTTTCATGCATCGCTCGTGTCGGGGGTTGCTTGGTAAAGTACTGTGTTGTCGTTTGATTTTGGATACCTTGGGAAGTTTTGCCTAGTTCGTCATGATTGCTTTAGAACACCGAAAGAAAACATGTCAATGCTGTAGTAAATATATGTTTCTAATCATTTTCTCACAACTGCTTTCCAGTTCTTCAAACATGAAATTGATTTATTTGTGTTATTAAAATAATTTTTCATGAATAATATTCGATAAAATATAAAATTAAAAAATCGAATTCTCTCCAAAAAATAGAAACGAATTCAGTAAAATTATGGTATTAAGAAAATAACGAAAATAAAATATACATTTAATAAAATAAAGAAAACTAACAATTCAAAATTAAAATTGGTAACACAATAGAATATGACTGATGTTTCTACGTCAAAAGTCTGTATTATTGAATAAACAAACTATAAAATTCCATCTTTGTTCAAACAAAATTATTCCGGCACAAATTTCGCAGATTTTCACCAGTGTCTTTACCCTGACTACAAGTCCCAACCCTGTCTATATTTTTATAATTTTCTATTTTTATGCGCGTTGTTTTATTCAATGAGAAACTCTCTTTTTATCGATTCTACCTTCATTCAAGATAGAAATTACGATCAATTTCAAATTTGATCAGAAGCTACAGAGGAAAGTCTACAAGTTTCCAACCCTGACGACATTCCCCTACATATTGAACGTCAACCATTACGTAATGGGATTCGTAGTTTTGGTTTCACCTGTGGAGAATTTTCTGGAAATCAGAAAGGTTAGCAATCGAGCGCGTAGCGCAAGTATCATGATGAGAATGCTTACACTACAACTCACAGAGCTTTCACAAACTTTATCTTAACCTTTACCTTATTACGTAGTTCTAAGAATATAGAGAGATGTTGAAGTCCGAGCTTTTTTAACGTCCAGAAATAATATAATTTTGTTGAGAACTAGGAAAATTTATGAAATTATTCTCTATAATCTCGTGCGGCACATTCCGAATTTTTATTCGAAAAAAATGTTCACAAAGTTGCAACGCTCTAGTAACGTACCGTTACCCTCATCAGGCTATTCCACAAAAACGAAGCGGAGGAAACGAAAAATAAATATATTTCTATCTGCAATGAATGTAGAAAGAGAGATAGTAATAATAGCTTCATGGAATTAGTTTCTTATAATGATATCCAGTGAAATTCATGCGTTATTCTTTTGTGGTCAAAAAAGGTCGAACAGTGTTTTGTTGTCATAATTGTGGTCAATTTTTCAAAAATTGATACACTCTGTTCATGGTGAGGGGGTAGTGTTCTCGGCCATGTTGGTATCCTGGGTCCAGGAAGAGAGCAAGAGAGAGAGAGAGAGAGAGAGAGGGAGAGTGGTTGGACTAGGCAGTGTGAGTGGCGCAGAAGGTCCCTAGTCGAACGCTGTTGTATTTAAAGTATTGACAATTAATGAAACGTGTAACTTGTGAAGTTCAAGTAAATAATTGAATGAAAATTTTGAAGACATGTTTTCTGTACATGTTTCTATAAGAGACTGAAGGGGGGAAAGTATAAGTGATATGTCAATGAATAGAAAAATTTGGGACCAAAGACTTGTATTTCTTTATTGTCGTTTCTTATATACATTTATTCCTTTATTCAATACCAAGGAGAAGAAGAGGATCATGTCAATCATCTTATTTTAGGAATCGCATCAGACCTAAGACCTCGTAGAAGGCTTTGAACGCGTATCCTCTAAGGCCTTGTACGTGAGTAAAAGGCCTTAGAGGATACCGTAGAGCTTCTGATGACCCTGGTCAGAGCCTCTGGGGGTTCTCCTAAAAGCATGTGAGAGATCTCTTGGAAGGCTCTGGCGAATATCGTAGGTCCACAGGAGCCCCTAAGGCATTCGTGAGAGGTATTGGAGAACCTCCTAGAAGACTGTAGATGCCCTCATCTAAGGCTCATGAGGCCGTCCTAAGAGGTCCTGGAGACCTTGCGACAAACTCTAGAGGCCTCCTTGGTCATCTTGGAAGATGTTGGAAGCCCTTGTAGAAGGTTTTATATTAAACTATCTTTTCTGAAAATATCCTGCATTCCCAAATTTGGAACACAGCGGTTTTGGTGGTCGTAGTTGCAACAACTTTTCCAAATGGAAAGAAAGAAATGGAAGGAAGAGAAAGAAAAAGAGGAATAGAGAAGGAGTAGAAAAGCAGGTAAGACTAAAGCTTATCCCTGTATCGAATGAAATTACAATTGTATGAATAGTGTCATGATTTTGGTTTCTTGTTGAAACAGGCTTATAATTCAGTTGTTACCTATTTCTCTACTATAGGGATCAAAAGCTTTTTAGATCTATTTCATGACATTCATGTTATTTATTTTTCCCCAAAGTTAAACATTAGGATAGTTTTAATGACATTCATTCCGTTACGTATACGGAAGGCCTTACTATGAATTCGTAGAATAAACATGCATGTTCTAATCAGATCATATTAGCCCTTATTGTATCAAGCAAACAAAATTATACTATTATTCATCCCAATGCAATTTTTTCAGATTTATTCAACTAAAATTAGAAATTGTGCAACACCGGAATTACCTAATTTTTCTAAGAAACACTGGCGAGCCAGTGAAGTATTTCGCTGAACCCGGCATTAGCCAAAAAAAAATTCATAACAGAACATTATTCCCACCTTGATTATGTTAAAACTTTTGCATTGGAATTCCACCCTCAAAAACTACTACTCATTTTTAAAACGCAATAGTGGTGGCAGAGACATAATGCGCTAGCCCTGCCGATATCCAAAATCAAGTTCACATTGTCGTATAATTTTTGTCCGAATCTTTTCAAGTTTGTACAAAAACCTCCAACACTCTCGCTTTCCAACCTTTCAAAGATCTGGTGAAAAATAATTTTTCGTTGAAGTCAGATCTGCAATGTACAAATAGGGTGTTTTAGAGTTAAGGGTTGCAGCACGAAAATCAAAGTGGGTATTATCGAGGAGCTAAAAAATGATTAAATGAATTGGCGTTCAAAGTTGTGGTGAATAATTATTTTTCGTAAAAGTCAAATCTGCAATGTAACGAGAGGGTGTTTTTAGCACTAGGGTTTGCAGCCCGAAAATCAAAGTGTGTATTTTTGTGGAACTCAAAAATAAATAAATGGATCAAAGTTCAGAGATCTGGTGAATAATTATTCTTTGTCAAAGGCAGATCTGCAATGTACAAAGAGGGTGTTTTAGTGTTGAGGGTTGTAGCCCGAAAATCAAATTGGGTATTTTCGTGGAGTCCAAAAATAAGTAAATGGGTTGGCGTTTAAAGATCTGGTAAACAATCTACTATTCTACTACTATATTGGAATATTTGTTTATACTCTTTCCATGTTACGGGGTTTGAGAGTCTCGGCAAAACCTTCTCTCTACTCCTTTGCACACCTCATCACTAACTCAGGGATGAGGCGGACCTACAGTTTACGGTGGGTTCCGAGCCACCAAGAGCAACAGCTACTTAATACTTGGAGAATTTAAAGAACTCTAGAGGTACCGCGCTCACTACTCTCCCTGGCCCGCCGAAGCTCTTCCAGAGTGCGAGGCGGGAATCTAACCCACAACCAGACAGTAGCGTGGGTCCAAAGCTCATGCCTTAGCCCCCACAACCAACTGACCACTCCATCTGGTAAACAATCATTTTTCGTTCAAGCCATATCTGCCATGTACGAAGAGGGTGATTCTAGCTTTAAGGGTTAAAGCCCGAAAATGAAAGTGAGTATTTTCGAGGAGCTCAAAAATACCTAAATAGATTGGCGTTCAAAGATCTGGTAAAAAATTATTTTTCGTCAAAGTCACATCTGCGATGCATGAAAAGGTTGTTTTTAGTGTTAAGATTTGCAGCCGGAAAATCAGAGTAGATATTCTGGAGGAGCTCAAGAATAATTGAATGTATTGGCGTTTAAAGATCTGGTAAACAATTATTTTTCGTCGAAGTCATATCTTCCATACAGAAAGAGGGTGTTTCTAGCTTAAAGGGTTAAAGCCGGAAAATGAAAGTGGGTATTTCCGAGGAGCTAAAAAATACCTAAATGGATTGGCGTTCAAAGATCTAGAAAAAAATTATTTTTTGAACAGTCACATCTGCCATGCATGAAAATGTTGTTTTAAGTGTTGAGGGTCGCAGCCGGAAAATCAGAGTAGATGTTTTCGAGGAGCTCAAAAATAATTGGATCGATTGGCGTTCGAAGATCTGGTAAAAATTTATTTTTCGTCAAAGTCACCTCTGCGATGCATAAAAAGGTTGTTTTTAGTGTTAAAAGTTGCAGCCGGAAAATCAGAGTAGATATTTTCGAGGAGCTCAAAAATAATTAAATGTATTGGCGTGCGGAGATCTGGTAAACAATTATTTTTTGTCGAAGTCATATCTGCCATATACAAAGAGGGTGTTGCTAGCCTAAAGGGTTAAAGCCGGAAAATGAAAGTGGGTATTTTCGTGGAGCTCCAAAATTCCTAAATGGATTGGCGTTGAAAGATCTGGTAAAAATATATTTTTCGTTAAAGTCACATCTGGGATGCATGAAAAGGTCGTTTTTAGTGTTAAGGGTTGCAGCCGGAAAATCAGGGTAGATATTTTCGAGGAGCTTAAAAATAATTAAATGTATTATTGGCGTTCGATGATCTGGTAAACAATTATTTTTCGTCGAAGTCATATCTGCCATATACAAAGAGAGTGTTTCTAGCTTAAAGGGTTAAAGCTCGAAAATGAAAGAGGGTATTTTCGAGGAGCTCAAAAATACCCATATGGATTGGCGTTCAAATATCTGGTAAAAATTTATTATTCGTCGAAGCCACATCTGCGATGCATGAAAAGGTTGTTTTTCGTGTTAAGGGTTGCAGCCGGAAAATCAGAGTAGATATTTTTGAGGAGCTCAAAAATAATTGAATGGATCGACGTTCGAAGATCTGGTCAACAATTATTTTTCGTCAAAGTCACATCTGCGATGCATGAAAAGGTTGTTTTCAGTGTTGAGATTTGCAGCCGGAAAATCAGAGTAGATATTTCCGAGGAGCTCAAAAATAATTAAATGTATTGGCGTTCGGAGATCTGGTAAACAATTATTTTTTGTCGAAGTCATATCTGCCAAATACAAAAAGGGTGCTTCTAGCTTAAAGGGTTAAAGCTGGAAAATGAAAGTGGGTATTTCCGAGGAGCTCAAAAATATCTAAATGGATTGGCGTTGAAAGATCTGGTTAAAAATAATTTTTCGTTAAAGTCACATCTGTGATGAATGAAAAAGTTGTTTTTAGTGCTAAGGGTTGCATTTGGAAAATCAGAATAGATATTTTCGAGGAGCTCAAAAATAAATAAATGTATTGGCGTTTGATGATCTGGTAAACAACTATTTTTCGTCGAAGTCATATCTGCCATGTACAAAGAGGGTGTCTCCAGCTTGAAGGGTTTTAGCCCGAAAATCAAAGTGGGTATTTTCGAAGAGCTCAAAAATAATCAGATGGATTAGCGTTCGAAGATCTGGTAAAAAATTATTTTTCGTCAAATTCAGATTTGCAATGTACGAAGAGGTTGTTTTTAGCATTAGGGCGAAAGCCCTCAAATCGAAGTGGGTATTTTAGAGGAGCTCAAAAATAATTAAATTCGATTGGTATTCAAAGATCTGGTAAAAAACTATTTTTCGTCGAAGTCGGATTTGCAATGTACGAAGAGGGTGTTTTCAGCATTGAAGGGTTAAAGCCCGGAAATCAGAGTGGGTATTTTCGAGGAGCTCAAAAATAATTAAATGTATTGGCGTTCGAAGATCTGGTAAACAATTATTTTTCATCAAAGGCAGATCTGCGATGTGTAAAGAGGGTGTTTTAAGCGTTAAGGGTTGCAGCCTGAAAACCAAAGTCGGTATTTTTGAGGAGCTCCAAAATAATTGAATTCGATTGGTGTTCAAAGATCTAGTAATAAATTATTTTTCGTCAGAGTCAGATTTGCAATGTACGAAGAGGGTGTCTTCAGCATTAAGGGTTAAAGCCCGGAAATTAAAGTGGGTATTATCGAAGTGGTCGAAAATAATTAAATGGATTGGCATTCAAAGATCTATTAAAAAATCATTTTTCATCAAAGTCAGATCTGCGATGTGTAAAGAGAGTGTTTTTAGCGTTAAGGGTTGCAGCCTGAAAATCAAAGCGGGTATTTCGTAGGAGCTCAAAGATAATGGATGGATTGACGTTAGAAGATCTGGTAAATAAATATTCTTCGTTAATGTCAGATCTGCAATGTACTAAGAGGGTGTGTTTAGCGTTAAGCGATGAAGCCCGAAAATCGAAGTTGATATTTGTACGTGAGGGTGGTTTTCCAAGATTGGTTATTGATGCATTCAAAATCCCAAGAGAAATCTCAAATCCTATTTGGCTTCGTTTCTAATTTTTTTCGTATTTCCATGTGAAAAAGATGCGAGCTTGATTCAAGCTAGCATCTACACCTAAAATTTCATCTTTAAAAAAAAAGTGCTGACCCGAGGAACCAGAAATGTGGGTCAAAAAAGCCCCAGAGAAAGCATGGAAACAGCTGAAAATTCTGGTTTCCCAAAAATTGAGTTTTGGTTTTGTGCAGGTTCTAGCTTGATCAGAAGACTAATTTTGTGCGTTTTGATTAATCTTAATTAAAAAAAAAATAGCTATACTCAAACATATGAATAGTAGGAATAATCACTTTCCCAAATTTGTCAAATTCGCTCTATTAGAGGTGCAGGCTGCCAGCACCTCCACAAGGATTTCGGTTTTGTTTGTCAAAGGGCTGGTTTCCGGAAAATTAATTCTTGCAATTTCTGGGAGCCCGAGATCAGCCCCAAATTCTTGTTCGTTGTATTTCCAAAATTTGTCAAATTTTCTCTATTACAGTTGCCAGCACCTCCACAAGGACTTCGGTTTTTTGAGAAACATAAAAGAGCCCAAAAATCGGCATTGGTGCCCAAAAAAAGCCCAAAGTCAGCCTATATTTCTGATATCCCCAAATTTGAGGTATTTTATTTTGGGTTCGTTTTTTTGTCAAAGGGCTGGTTTTCGGGAAATTGATTCTTGCAATTTGTGTGAGCCCGAGATCAGCCCAAAATTCTTGGCGTCGTATTTCCCAGATTCGTCAAATTTGCTCTATTAGAGGTGCAGGCTGCCAGCACCTCCACAAGGATTTCGGTTTTTTAAGAAACATAAAAGAGCCCAAAAATCGGCACTGGTGCCCAAAAAAAGCCCAAAATAAGCCTGTAACTCTGATATCCTCAAATTTGAGTAAAGTGCGTATTTTATTTTGGCGTGGTTTTTTTGTCAAAGGGCTGGTTTCCAGAAAATTAATTCTTGCAATTTCTGGGAGCCCGAGATCAGCCCAAAATTCTTGTTCGTTGTATTTCCAAAATTTGTCAAATTTTCTCTATTACAGGTGCAGGCTGCCAGCACCTCCACAAGGATTTCGGTTTTTTGAGAAACATAAAAGAGCCCAAAAATCGGCATTGGTGCCCAAAAAAGGCCAAAATCAGCCTATATTTCTGATATCCCCAAATTTGAGGTATTTTATTTTGGGTTCGTTTTTTTGTCAAAGGGCTGGTTTTCGGGAAATTGATTCTTGCAATTTGTGTGAGCCCGAGATCAGCCCAAAATTCTTGGCGTCGTATTCCCCAAATTCGTCAAATTTGCTCTATTAGAGGTGCAGGCTGCCAGCACCTCCACAAGGATTTCGGTTTTTTCAGAAACATTAAAAAGCCCGAAAATCGGCATTGGTGCCCAAAAAAAGCCCGAAATCAGCCTATAATTCTGATATCCTCAAATTTGAGTATAGTGCGTATTTCATTTTGGCATAGTTTTTTTGTCAAAGGGCTGGTTTTCGAAAAATTGATTCTTGCAATTTCTGGGAGCCCGAGATCAGCTCAAAATTCATGGCGTCGTATTTCCCAAATTCGTCAAATTTGCTCTATTAGAGGTGCAAGCTGCCAGCACCTCCACAAGGATCTCGGTTTTTTAAGAAACATAAAAGAGCCCAAAAATCGGCATTGGTGCCCAAAAAGGCCCAAAATAAGCCTATAATTTTGATATCCTCAAATTTGAGTAAAGTGCGTATTTTATTTTGGCGTGGTTTTTTTGTCGAAGGGCTGGTTTCCGGAAAATTAATTCTTGCAATTTCTGGGAGCCCGAGATCAGCTCAAAATTCATGGCGTCGTATTTCCCAAATTCGTCAAATTTGCTC